>PVJH01024812.1:0-32545 GCA_004026705.1 Nesogale talazaci | reverse complement strand
ATGACATAGTCCTAGAGAGTTGATATAAATATATGGAAAGTTGTAAACATATATTGTTGCCATTTCCAGATGAAGGTAAACTGCTTCTGGTGGTCCCTTCAAACCAGAATTGAGAAAATGTCATTGGTCAGATACATATCTGTATCATAGATACCAGAAGAAGTATTATTAGTTTGCTAAAGTAATGAAACCACATATAGAACTGCAACTAAAGTCATCATCTGGTAGAGTTTATGATAATGCATTGTTTTTCCTAAGAACTCTGACTTTTGCACAGGCCAAAGTGGTGAGTTCAATGGAGATGTAGTAGAAATCATCAACCCTGTATCCTTCACATCCTTGATGGTGGCACTAATTTGTTTTTAATCCTTCCAGGGATGCAATATTGCTTTTGGTTGACTATGTTTTCTGTGCTACTAAAATAGTTCTCCAGGTTTCCACTTGACTTTCTTACCATAGTAATGTTTGTTTCACATTTCAAAGATCTAATATAGGGGTTCTTTGAGTTGCTAAGTATGGAATTGTATCCAGACAAATTATTATAGGATGGGTTCAGGGACCCATTAAGCCCACTCTAAGATAAACCTGAGCCAAGACTCTATTTATAACTTGACCTCAATACATTCCCACTCTAACTAATGTTCCTTCAAAACACTTTGGGTCTTCTGGGATTAATGCCAATTCAGAGTCAGTGTCTAGTAATCCCTAAGGCATCTGATAATTTCTTTTACTTCAGTGTATAGTCATTTTTGTGATTAGCTCCAGATCCCTTTGAGAAAGGATATCTGGATAAACTGTTGGGTAAATCTGCTGTATACGACTTTTTAAGAGTATTTAAAAGCAAAGATCTTACTTTTAGACGAAAATGCACTTCACCCACTCAAGTCATGTTATTCTCCATTGTATCATATACACGTGAAATGTGGGCACCGGATAAAGAAGATTGTAGGAGAAATGATACATTGGCACTATGGTGCTGGAGAAGAGTATTGAAATGGACTACTAAAAAGACAAACCAGTCTTTGTTCAAAGAAGTAAGGCCAGTTCTCCTTAGGGACAAGGATGGAGATACTTCATTTTACATACTTTGTACATGTTGTAAGGAGAGACCCTTCCCTGGAGAAGGATATCATGTTTGATAAAGTAGAAGGGCAGTGAAAAAAATAAGTCCCTGAAGGAGATGGATTAACACAGTGGCTGCACCAATGGGCTCAGGCATAGGAACAATTGTGAGGATATCACAAGACAATGCAGTGTTTCATTCTATTGTGCACAGGACACAATCACAGAACAACAACAGTACAAACCTCTAGTGGTGTGGTAGAGACCTTCTTCAAAGGAACCTGGTTTCCCTTTCCTTTAAAGGGTTTTAGGTCTTTAAACTGGCTCAAGTCTTGGAATTTATTGAGAAGTCATGACTGTAGTCTGGCAATTCAAGTTGCACTGTACTTCACCTGACCTAGATTTTTTATGCTTTTGTAGGTCAAATAAGCATTTAGTAGGATCCTAGTTGTCTCCATTCTAGGGACACTCTGCCTAAGTAGCCAACACCATGGATATATTCATTTCAGATTATTTGGATTATCTCTTTTGATGCTATTGTCCTTCACAGTATACAGATTTACCTTGTTTCTGTTGAGTGAGTGCTGCAACTTCCTCTCATCCCCCACGGGTCCTAATCAGCCCCATTGCAGACAAATGTCTTAATTCACTTAGAATAGTTCCCACAGTCAAGCCTGGCTGACATAGAATAGCAATCACCAGAGTCCTTGAAAGATGCTGGTCTCTCTTTGCAAACTTGTTTCTCACTGTTTGAGTAAAACGTGTACACTTGGGGCATGCTGTAGGTTTTTGGGCTTTTCTTTATATATCCACTCTAATTTCCTATGCTTTTGGATAGTTTCTTGTATGTGTACCAAGGTTGGTCTGGTACTTCAATTTGATTTAATGTAAATCCTCTTGCAACCCAAAATTCAGCAAAAAAACCAAATTAACTATTAGGCTCTATCCTAACATGTCTAGATGAAATAGTGAATGAAATAATTTGTACTTAATCGGCCCCACACCTTTTTGAGGATGTGGCCATTTTGTAAGAGAGAGACCAAACAGTTTAATTCTTTTTGGCTCCTCATCTTCTGCAGAAATTAGATCTTGAATCTGGTTCTTCAGTCTTCTTTTGTGCTGCTGATTATAATCAACCTGACTGTTGGGTTGGGCTGTACCCTGACCCAACCCAAGAACACCTCATTGAAATAATCCCTAACCACGGCAGGGTGCATCAGTGTTGTATCCTTTCATCAGTATGCTGAGTAAGTATATCAAGAAGCTGGAATATTTGGAGAAGAACATAACATCAGAATTAAAGGAAGACCCTGAATTAAGAATCTGAAATGTACAAATGGTTTACAGATTTGAAGCATTTATTGATGAATATCAAAGATGTGAACATTCAGTGTGAGTTCAGTGTAAGGAAAACAAAAATCTACACAAGTATGTAAAGGACCATGATAAGTTAAAAATATGGACGTTATCAAGGATTTTATTTGATTTGAATCCATAATCATTGTCTAGGGAAGCAGCAGTTTAAAAAATCAAAGCACATATTCTATTGGATATATCTATTGCAAAAGATTTTATGGGGGCTGAGCCCTGATGGCGCTGTGGTTGAGTGCGGGACTGCGGCCTACAGGCTTGGTGGTTCAAATCCAGCAGCAACTCTCCAGGAGCAAGGCTGGGTAGCTCCCATGACCACCAGAGGGCAGTGATACCAAAAAAAAAAAAGATCTTATGGAACTAGATTTATGTGTGGAAATATCATAGCCAATGAGGCTTTTCTGAGGTATGATTATTGCTAAATGAAAACTTTTCCCAATACCCCTTGTGAGGTCTTGAAATATAGTCAGCATTGGTAATTATTGACGGTCTTTATGGAGACTGAGCAAAAAAAATAACAGGAAAAAAAAAGAAGGAAAAGATCTTACAGAATTATTAAAATGTAAAGATGCTATGCTAAAGATTACGGTATGTATGACAAAAATCATGGCTTTTTCATTTTTCTCATATGCCTGTTAAAGCTAGATGATAATTAAGAAGACTCAAGAATTAGTGATACGTTAGCATTATGATGTAGTCAAAGGATCTTGAATATACGATGGACTGACAACTAGCAAATTTGTCTTTGAAAGTACAGACAGAATTTTCTTTAGAAAGAGAATGGTGAGACTTTGTTTCACTTACATTAGACATGTTTTTGGCACAGGAGGTGCCTGTGCCTCAGAGAAAGAGGGCATGAGGTAAAACCTCACAGAGATGGAGTTACATAGGAGCTGCAACACTGAACTCAAAGAGCAACTCACAGGAGACTGGCACAGAACCAGGCGATCCTAGTCAACACCTCAGGTGAGAAAAACCATGGTCCTTGGCTTTGCATGAGAAAGAATTCGTGCAGAAACATGGTTTGTGATCCAAGTGAGTTTTTATAAAGGATAGAAGAAATTTCAGGCTTTACACAGACACCCTCAGGGCACTTCACATCCAAATGTAAATATTTGAGGCCTCAGAAAGTGCAGCACTGGAGCAGCTGGAAAAGGAGGGAGATGGGCTCCTGAGTGTTCCTTCTCAGTGTCCTCCACTGGGAGGCATGGCCAACAGTACTGGTTGACCCCATTGGATGAATTAAGCCCACCTAGTCTGGAATGGGGGCCGCCTGAGTACACTGGCTTCCTGTCTCAAAGGCCTGATTTTGTACATGCCCTCTAGCCTTTATTGACTTCCAACTTCCTGTAAGGAGGAAAGGAGGCTTTAGCATGTAGAGTGTTCCTGTACTGCTACCCAACAGTTCATCCTGTTGTTCATGGGTTCCATTAGGAATTAGAACAGTCTTTAGAAAACCTCATAGCAACCATAATACATATCAATATATTGTTGATGAAATTTTCTTAATTATTATTAAAAAATATGGTGGACTCTTTTTGATACTCCTTCCATTGATATGACAATTCTAGGTTTCCTCCATTTTTGTGTTGGAGGGTCTCACCTTCTACTGCCTTAATCCATGGATTACAGAAGAAATGCAGTTGTAGTGTATGAGCCAAAGATTTCCAAAGCCACAACTATCTCTTAGAAGCCTCATACTTTGTGCTCTAAATTGTCATTTCAGAAATACAGCTATATTCCTAAGAAGATGAAATGGAAAATTACTGAGTTTATTTAGAGAGTTGAGTCATTGTTGATTGTGACTCACAGTGATTCAGGGCCCATCCTATAATTCACATTTATCTTTATTGTTTGCTTGTTTGTTTGTTCTCAGTCATTACTCAATTGCCATATGCAGATGAGAATGCCCCTGTCGGGCACAACATAGTACTCAAGTGAAATCTTGGTTTGGTTTTATTTTAACACATTAAAGGTATTTTTCCTTTTTATTTTTTGGCACAGTGTTTAGGGGCCTACCTGTTAAACTAAACATAGGTGTTACAACCCAATAGCTCCATCATGAGAGAAAGAGATGAAAATCTGCTTTTATAAAAAGTATAGATTTGGAGATCTTATGGGGCAGGTCAGCTTACACTAGGATCATCATGAATGAGAATGTATGTGATGGAAATGAGTATGCTATATAAGGGGTAAACATTCTGCATTCTGCCTTTAAACACAAGTAGAAATTCAGCATAGCCTTTTGCAAACAGGCAGTTCACAAGGTTGTTGGGAACATATGTATTTGAAAATACATGAAACAGCTATGAATAATACAGGAAGACAACAATATAGTATAGAGCTAATTTATGAATACCCTATTCCTATAATGGATTTCTTATACCTATTCTCATTGTCATGGTATATGCTTACAGTCAAGGTGGAATTTTTGTGTTCATGTAACATATGGTTACAGCTGTTTGCACTTCTGCTGTGCCTTCTCCACTTTCCTATTTCTCTGCATTAAAGGCAGGAATACATGGACATTTTGTGTACAAACTTCAGACTTGGAGTTTATAGAACATGGAGGGTTTTCTTGAGGAAAATGATGAACAACTATGAGTGGAAAATTAGTTTTTAAAGAGTAAAAATTAGTTTTAAAGTGAATATCTATTTCTATCAAGCAGAGAAATAGCAACAGATTAGCAGCCTTGGAGCTTCTGTTCCCCTGGGTAATCTAACATAAATGTTTTCAAAGAATATCTTGCCAATTGTAACTTGCTATGCTTGCCCTCCTAGAATATCTAAAAACTCTCATCAATTCACAGCACTCTCAGGAGCCATGCAATGAGGGACCATATGCTTCCTGGTCAATCTCCTTCTGTAGATGGAAGACTTTCTTTCTTAATTCCCTTTTTACATTCCAGGATGTCAATGTCCCCCTTCTCCCCTCCCCCACCACACACACAAACACAAACTTTAATTGTTTGGCATGGTATGTTGTAATCATACAGCAATTAATTTGCTCTTTCTGCTCTGATTTTATCTGCCAAATTTTATTTTGTTTATTCCAGGTATTGAATACAACAATCAGGGCATTTATATATACATCTAACATAATTTTTCCTTCAAGATGATAAAATTTCTAGAGAAACTGCCATGTACATGTAAAAAATATAAATTACTGAGGCCAAACAGTAGAAAATTATGTATACTATAACAGGAAAAATTATGTGTGGATAAGTTTATCAAGGGTTAAATCTTGCTTGGATCCACAGTCAATATTCTTGGAAGCAGTGGTCAAGAAATCAGGGATGCATTGCATTGATAAATCTGAACAAGATCTCTTTGACATATTAAGAGCAAAGACATTATCTTGAGGAATAAGATGTATCTGACCCAACCTATAATATTTCCAATTGTCTGATATGCATGCAGACAGAAGAAGAATCAATGCATTTCAACTGGCCAAGGGTGGCAAAGACTAATGGCTGTCCCACAGACTGCCACCAGAACAAAGACACCTGTCTTGAGAGAAGCACAGCCAGAAACCTCCTTCAAATCAGAGATAGCAAAGCTCCATTTTGAATAATTTGCACATGTTATCAGGAGAGAGCATTCACTAGAAAAGGAAATCACGTTTGGTGGAGTAGAAAGTCCTCAAACATTAAGACCCTTAGCAAGGTGGAGTGACACAGTGGCAGCAACAATAGACTCAAACAAAAAGTGTGAGGATGGTTCAGGAGCAAGCAGTGTTTTACAATGTTATACAGAGGCTACTCTGAGTCCAAACCAACTCAGTGACACCCGCAACAACATAGTAGGAGGTTCCCAAAGGGTGATTAAAAACACCGAAGTTTATCCACGGAGAAAAAAAGCTTTAGCATGACCAGAGTTGTGAAAGATCCTGGATCTTAGGATGCAAAACTGTTACAGAAAGAGGTCTGTGCTCATTGTAAAAAAACCTGATATCTTAAAGAAAGAAGCAGGAGCGCTAGAGGTATAGTGGTTTTAGCTATGCTGGTACCCAAAGACAGAAGTTTGATTTGGTCTATTCATAATTTGGAACACTGATATAAAAAGAGATATAAAGAAAGTATTTGTAATATTGTTTGGAAAGGAGGTGGGTAGGTACATTAGGAGAAATGTTGTAGTCGCAGTTTGATAGGGTTCAATTTTGACACTGCTACTTGATTGATGTCAAGGGCATAGTTAAAGTAAGAAAAGAGTAATTTATTTGTTTGCTGGAATATTATTTTAACATAATGTCACATGGTTTAAAATTATTTCTTTTATGTAAGTATAGCAAGTTTCTCATAAATTTGTCCTTTTGATACATCGTCAAAGAAGGGACATGAATAATTAGTCCTTGTAATCCTGGAATTGCAATACAGTGTGTGGTACTTACATAATCTGGTGTCCTTTGGGAATTTGAGACAACTGAGAGTAAAGGGGTGGAGTCTAGTCTGTCAATTGGATTATAGCCAATGGGGCCTCTGTGTAGGCAGTGCCATCTCCTGAGGAAACCTGGAAATCCTGATTTTTCTTCCTTGGAGGTAGGAGACATTTTTTCTCTCTGCTTACTTCCTGCAAGACATCCTTAAGGAGAAACAACATGGACCTAACCTGATGCAGCCTTTGGAACTGGAGGAGCCAAAAGAGACCCTGTCAACATCAAGATGTGTAAAATGCCACTGGATTCAAAGACTTTCTACCCACTCACTAGCCTGTACCCACTCACTACACACTCACAATTGTCCTGTGTTCAGTGTCATTGCATGTATTTTGTGAGTCTACAGGAGACTCTATAGATGAGTATCAGACAGATGGGCAAATATTGGATTGATGGACTTCATCTGGACTGGGCTAGGATGTTTTATCAAATTTCAGTTGCTCTTGTATATAAACCTCTTTCTTATGAGTGTCCATTGATTTGTTTTTCTAGCCCACCTAGACTAACACCGTGTTACAATTTTTGAAACTGATAATACCATAATGCATTGCAGACACAAACGATTTAATAAACATAGGCCACTTCAAAAGATCATGTGTACTGAAGTTGCCCAACATAACCTGAATTCATTTTTTGAAACAAGGAATCAGTTGAGTGGGGGATAAGAGATGGGAGAAGAGAAAGGGATCTTGTCGAAGAGGAGGGGGATCAAACAAAGCATCTAGGAGCCTGGTTAAATTACAATTGGATGGAATGGATAGTAGAACAAGCCGAGCACATCAAATGTTTAATGTATATAGCACCAAAATAGTAAGAGGATTTTGAGGAAGTAAAAATTACGTAATTTTAAAATTTCATAATTTAGAAAAATAAACCAGTTTCTTTATGGTGAATGATTGAATTATTATATACCTATGTAAACTAGATCACACATAATTTCTTTATTGACATATTAATATCCAGTTGCTACAGGGTCATTTGTGAATCCTGCTTATCTTATGTAAGACATAAATGTTTAGACTTGTGACATTTTCTAGATTGCTGCTATGCTCAAGGTATTACGGCTCTTGTGGAGTCCACAGCATTAAGAATTTCATTGGTTTTTGTTAACCTTAATCTCTATTAAGTATGTCATTCCAAAACCTGAATTTGCCTTTTCAGCATTGCAGTGTATTTTGTTTTTCTGCATTTGCTTTTCCTAAGCATATGTGCTCACTTTGTGTCCTTTTAACAATTCAGTAATTTTCCTAGTATTTCAGTCTTTTTAAAATAAATCTTTTGCACACTTAATAGACTATCATATACTTTAATATAAGCCTAACTTTTATATGCTCTTGCAACCCAGGGAAAATCTACAGAACTGTGCTGTTTTAATTAATGTTCTCTATTTTACTTCTCTGGATTCTCATATTCATTGCAATGGCTGCACAGAACTCACAGACAAAATTGAGGATTAAAGACTGTATTAAAAAGGTGCAATGTTAGTGAGAAATGTTCAAACTTGTATCATTTATCAGGACATGTTACAAAGTTCATTCAGGCCTGCTAATAAATCCCCATAAGCAAATAATTAGAGAAACTGGATTATAACTATACAGCCGCAAACATTCAGCTCAAGCTCTATGAATCAGAGAACGCAGGTCCTTGAATTAAGTGTCCAGAAGTCCTCCACTCCAGGAAGCCTCAGGCCAAAGAAACTCAGCTCAACTTCCTCAGACAAGCCCACCTTCCTCAATTAGTGCTCAGAGATGCTTCAATGTACAAACAACCTTCAGCACAGAAACACTCACCTTTTATTTCCCTCATGGCTTGGGAAGTCCATCACTCGGTTCCATACTTTGGTCTTGGTTCTGCTGTTGTTCCTCTGATATTGTAGCTGTTTTCTGGATCCAGGTGTTTCACTGGCCACGAATCTGCAGTTTAGAGGATGAGTTCTACTTCTGGATCTTGCTGGTAAGGGACTCCCTCCTAACTCTCACAGGGCTCATTGATACACAGTGTGGGAGAATTCCTGAGATTGCTGACAATTACTCACAAGTGTAACCTATTATTATCTTCTTCGATCTTCTTATAGACCCTGGTAGGAAAAAACCATTGGGTGGGAGTTGGAGACTTTGACAATGAGAGCCACATTAAATAATTCACTGCCCTACATGACTCATTTTATTGTGATATTCACTTTATTGCTGTGGTCTTGAACCAAATCCACCATGTGTTACAGTCATGCTGGCACTCAACACTAATTTGTTAACCTTAGTTCCTTTAGCTGATACAAGTCACCTGAGGTTTTTTTTTTTTTAAGTCTTAAAGGTTGCATTTCATTGAGAGCTACTGGATAAATGTTTGAAATGAATCAGGATAAATGCATTTGTCTTCTCTATTGTTCCCAGTTTGTCATAAATGACAACTCTAGATAGTTATTTTAAACTTATACCCTGCCTCATTGCATGAATGCTTTTGCACCTATCTTTCCAGGTGACCTGAGTGTACTTTCTTTTGAATGCAACTGCCATTGAATCCTTGTGTGGATTTAGTTGACTTCTCTCAGAATGGCTGCTTGTTTGAATGCAAGCCTATAGGACCTCAGACACTATTTTGATTGAGAGCCAGGCACCATCTACTCTCTTCATCTCACTTTGCTACAGCACCCTTACATTCAGCGATGACTTCATGAAGATGAGTATTGAGCAAGGTGTGACTAGGATTTAGTGCAAATTCAAAGTCCATGCCAAGATCTATGCTTCTAAAAAAATTTACTGTACCCTGGAAGTTGACACATATGTCATATCATTCAGTATTCAATTCTATTATACATCACTTTACAATTGCTTCCATAATCAATTTCCAATTATATTTTTCCTTCCTGAACTTCTTGACATCATCTCTTTCTTACTTTTCCCCACCTTTCTATACCTTCTTTCCTCCCAAACTCTTGTTATTTATTCCATTTGTGTGGATCCTTTCTGGTTTCTTGTAGTAATGTTCTTCAGTTTTCTTCATCCAAGTCTTTAATTTAGGGGGTTAAGTTCATTACAATGTGTTTCAGCTTCTGTATGATTGTTCTAAATGGTACTGATTCCTTGGTGGCTTTTCCAACACTCTCATCTCTGGAATATAAGAAACCAATTGATTTCTGCTTGTTACTCTTGTATCCTGCTACATTACCAAGCTACTCTAGTGTTTCCAGTAACCCTACAGTGGGATTTTCAAATCATACAGTCACACTGATAGT
This sequence comes from Nesogale talazaci, assembly GCA_004026705.1. Lineage (NCBI taxonomy): Eukaryota > Metazoa > Chordata > Mammalia > Afrosoricida > Tenrecidae > Nesogale > Nesogale talazaci. Next base: position 22,445 of record PVJH01024812.1, on the reverse strand, counting down.
CTGTAAATTGCGAGAGTTTCACTTCTTTGCCCAGTTGTACTCCTTTGATTTCTTGCCATGGCCTTATGCTATTGGTTAGTACTTCCAGCACAATATTGAAAAAGGGTTGGGGTAAGAGATATCTTTGTTGGCTGTTGGTTTTTTGACCTTTATTGTATTGACAATTTTCCCTTAAAATTAGATCTCCTTGAGAGTTTTTATTAGGAATGGTGTTGGATATTACCAAATTTGTCCATTGATATGATCATATGGTCCTTCTACTCAATCTTGCTAATATGGTGGATTGTGCTAATTTTATATTCAGAGTTAAACCATTCCTGCATCTCTGGTATCAATTCTACTTGTTCAGGATGTATTAGTTTATTGACATTTTGTTGGATTTTAATGGCCAATATTTTGTTGAGAATTTTTGAATTCATATTCGTGAGAGATATAGGTCTATATTTCTCTATCCTAGTGGAGTCTGTCTCATTTTGGTATCAGGATCATGCTGTCTTCATCAGATGAGTTTGGGAGTTTACTGTCCTTTATAAGTTCTATAAAAGCTTATGTAGATTTGGTGCCAGCTCTTCTCAGAATGTGTGGTAGAATTATTATGTAAATCAATTGGATCTGTTTTTTTTTTTAAGTTGGGAGTATCATGATGTCTTAATCTATTTATTCTTTTGCCATGGGTCTATTTAAGTTCTTCATGTATATATGTGTCAATTTAAGGAGAAAGCATTTTTGTAGGTATTTTTCCATGTTCTTCAGTTTCTTCTTAGCATATGGTCTTTCATAGCACTGTGTTATTAATCTTTATATTTTGTTAGGGTCTGTTGCAACTACCCATGTTTTATCCCTAATTCTTGATATTGACATCTCCTTTTTCTTTATTAGGTTTGCTAGCAATTTGTCAATTTTGTTTATCTTTTGGAAAACCATGTTCATATCTTGTTAAAATGTCCTATTCGTCTTTTTTCCAGTTTATGTACTTCTGCTTTTATTTTGTTATTTATTATTTTTTAATCTGTTTTTTATTTTTTTTACTGACTGTGTAAGTCCACTTGGCTTCTTGCATTTATGGAGAGCCTTCTAAAGAATGGAAAACGAAATATTTAAATGAGCTATTGCTAAATGTATATTTAGGTCAAGAGGCAGTCACTCAAGTAGAATATGGGGATATTGCATGGTTTAAAATTAGGAAAGCTGTATGTCTGGCTAATGGATTTCCTGGTTAATTGACATGAAGTTATAGTTAAAACAAAACAAAAATGACAGCAACAACAAAACTGCTATCAGTTCCAATTCACAGACTAGAACTCTCCCTGGGGTTACTGAGGCTGCTAATCTTCACAGGAGCAAGCAGGTTCATCTTCCTCCAACAGCGCAGCTAATGCTGCCTCCTCCACACAACCAGGGCTTATCGTAACACCGTTCAGACAGATTACGTTGGACCCAAGTGACTCCCCAACAGAAAACATTCTCAAATTGAGCTTGATTTGACATTTTTTTTCTCTCCAAATTGTTTCTGATTTAAAAAAAAAATAACTTAAAGAGTTTTGATCTTTAAAAATATTATGTAGGTCAGTTTCTTGCACTCCAAGGAAAATAACTCTTCTGAACATGGCCTCCAAGGGCAAGCATCATCTATAGCTTAACAACTTGGTAACCTTGCCACGTATCATGCTCCTTCCTGCCCGAATAGCCTCATTTTAAGCATAAGCACCGCTTGCTACCACTTCACACCCTTTGATTTTTAGGACTCATTCCTTAGAGCACTCTTCCCCTCAACATCTACAGCTGCTTTATGTCTTTCACCATGAAGCTTGCATTAAGATGACCTCTCCAAAGAAAGGGCATTGGATACTTTTTCTGAACAACTTTTGTCAAAGGAACTCCCCCCCGCCCCCCCAGTCAACCTTCTCTAATGCTCTCTATTCCCTATCTTATTCTTTTTCATAGTGCTTATTCTTATTTTGGACCTCTAGTCACTTTCTAATCTGGTAAAGAATTACAGCCTCCAAAATTCACAGGGGCAGTTCGATCCTTTCCTCTAGGTTTCTATGAGTCACGATCCATGACAGTGAATTTTATGCTTAAATTGATCTTATGTATTTGTTCATATATTTATCACCTGTGTTTTTCGGCATCACTGGAACAGGCATTATATTTATTTTGTGATTTCCTCTCATTTCAACAATGTCTGATACATTTAAATTTTTGCTGGAATAAGTGAAATTTGTTGTAGCAGTAAATCAATATTATAAGAAATATATTAATTTATTGGATTTAGAGGCCTGTAAAAATAAGTTCTTAAAAAAAATTAACGCTGGACTGATCCCAATGAGATGGAAATGAAAGATGTTCCCAATGTCTGACTATTGTAAAATGCTATAAAAAAAAACTAAAAAAAACCCCACTGCCATTAAATCAATACTGATTAATACTCCCCTATTAACCCTGACCTCAATCACCACTCTTCTCTTTAGTTTATTGCCTCACACCCCAGGGTGCAACTGTTTTTCTAAAATATTTCACAGAACTCAGAAAGCATTAAGGAAATGGCTTATGTGATTATGAAGGTTGATGCCTCCCAAATCTGAAGGTCCAATGTCCATCCATATGGACAATCAACCTCATCAACAAGATCAATGCACCAGATCAAGTGATAGACCACAACTCATGTCCCAAGGAGCAGGAGGGCAGGCAGAGGTATGTCAGATGCTGATTCCAGAGGAAGAGGAATTTTGCCAAAGCTTCTCAGCACAGGTACACAAACAAAAGCATCTGAAAGGAAAAGTAGACCTCACTTGCTTAGCAAAACCCATGCGGACACAAGACAAAATAGTTACCTGAGTCCTGGGCCAGCAGCCTTTGTATAGGAGCTCATATCTGATTGGTGAGTCAACACCAATCCTCTGCTCATGCCCAGTAGGGAAAGAGGGATAGTAAAAGGGATTCATTTGAGCAAGGCTTGGCTTCCTACTCCCACCAGGGCAGTGATGCCACAAAAACAAAACAACATCCAAAAAGTGATGTATTGGCCTAGGTCACGGGCCTAATGGAGGTATGACTTTTGTTGTGTGATCTATAGAAAATCTGCAGGCTGTGTACCGTCAAAGAAGCAGGACCATGACTTCAGTAAGTCCCTCAAGTGACTCAAAATATATTCCACCTTAGCCTGTTTTTTAGCATAAAATATAACACTATTTAAATGAGAGTGTAATCATAAATGTAGAGTCTAGAATTTGTATTCATAACAAATTTAGAAATATGGCCTGAAGAACTGCATTAAATAATTAATTGTAAGCAATGACTTGAAGACAAGGAAAAGAACATGGATCTATTGCTTTACAGTTCTGAGATCAGAATGTCATCTACATTAATACATTGTGAAGTTTGATGGAGACTCTGGGGCATGATTCTGTTCTAGTGTCTTATAGCTCTTGGCCACCCTTTCTTTACAGTTGGGATATTAAGAGGAACTTTTTAATATATCTCATTTTCTCTCTGCATCCTCAGTCTTATTAAGAAACTAGTGATACTGGATTACAGTTATCCATAATAAAATTAACCTTATATTAACCCAATGTTTTCCTTTCAGACTAGATCACATTCAAAAATACCAGATTTGAAACCTCAACTTATCTTTCTAATTTATACGAGAGTGGTTCTGGCTGCTAGAATTTTCTCCCCTCAGATTTGTTGAAATTTATGTATCTTATCCTGTGACTAGGCATGTGATCGTACTCTCAAACCACAGATGTCCTACAGATTCAGTTGTTCGGTGGACTCCCTCATATCGATTATGAATTTGATATTTTGCATGATAAGATATTTTATCTTAAGTTCATTTGTTTTTTTATCATGTTTCTTCATTTAAAATATTTTTGACATGCTGTTTTCTATGTTATCTCCAATTTTGTCTAGGACTATATCTGAATGTAGATATTTCAAGACAGTTTGAGGATAGAAGGAATTTTAGTATACATTTCTGATTATCTAATAACCTTCTGGGTAACTTGCAAGCAACCTGCTCTCTGAATATAATTTCAATATAAGTGTGGTTTTATATGTTGATTTGCTTCAATATGCAACACAAAATTGAAGCAAACCTAAGTCAAAGTGTTAGTCATTTTCATAACAAGAGCAATTACTGAATTAGATAATAATTTTTAAATAAAGTCTAATCCTAAAATGTTGGGTTAATCTTAGCGCAATATTTTCACACAAAGAAATACTTTAAAGATTAAACATAATGTGATCGCTATAAACAAAATCACACACTTATAAGTTAATTCTTCATTAGGAACATTTTACCTTTACTTTTTTAAGAAAGCATAAACATTTTTCAAATTTTTACAAAACTGATTCAAAATATTTGTGGGGAAAATGGAATGTAAAGGAGAAGGAACTTTTCTATGATCATGGTCAATTGCAAGTTACTAAGGAGGCATGTTAGGTGCAAAGCTGAGATGAATTACACTAAAAGACATCACTGAGTAGTTCCACTATGAAGATAGGACTCAAATAAACAATGTCAAGATCAAGATCTTTAGAATACGATGAAAACAAATCCTAACAAAGGAAACCAAACTAATTGTCATCAACTGGGTGATGACTCAGAGTAACCTTAAAGGACAGGACAAATGGGCCCTTTTGAGTTTTTAAGACACTAACTATTTAGGGGAGTAGAAACCTCCATCTTTCTCTAGAGGATTAATTGGTAGTTTCAAACTGCCAGTTCTGTGAATTGCAGCCCAACATGTAACTACCAGGGTGCTCTAAAATAAGAATTTGAAATATTTATTATCTCAGATTTTTTTTGAATTGTGTGCTATTGCTTGAGAATTTACACAACAAATCATATGCCAGTTCAAAAATTTCTACATACACCCTTCAGTGATGTTGATTGATATGCTAATTTTAATGACTCAGCGATAACCATTTTCAGAGTTGTCCTCACACATGAACAAAAACACAATGTCCCCACAGTTCACTATCTAGTTCTGAGGCTTCTTTTGTCAACCTGACCACATAAAGATTGATTTTGAAAATGAATTGGAAAACGTTTTTGCTTGAGCAAGACATTCTTTTCTCGTTAAGCTAAACTATTGCTTGACTTTAAGAAGACTTTGAAAGGTCATTTTAATTTTGGGTTTAAAGATTATCACAGATTTTAATGTAAATGAATCATCATTTTATATAATCTGATTGATAATTTTGGACTCACAAAACAACTGGCACCGTTTCTACAAATTAAATAATCCACTTAATAATAATAATCCACCCTAAGTAATCAACCATTGAGGGATGATTTTTGGATATAGATAACCAGTCTCTTCAGAGTACCTCTTAATGAATTCAAATTGCCAAGATTTCTGTTAATAGACAGATAGATGAACTATTGGTACCAGTAAAGAATGGAGCCTTCAAGACCACACCACATGCATTGCCATTGGGCTGATGCTGAATCATAATAATGCCATATAGAAGGACAAGGAGAAATGCCCCCTGGGAGTCTCTGAGACTGTAACTCTGTGAAGTACTAAGTTCCTTTTTTCCTTCTCCCTCTGGAGGCTGTTTCACCTTGCCTTTAGCAGCCAACCCTTAAACACTACACCACAAGGACTCCTCTCCCTCTTCAGTGCAGAGATAAAGACGTCCAATGCCAAAAAAGAGAAACTCCTAGAAAGTGTTTAGGCACGGTCGCTGGTTGTGCCTCTAAATAGAAAAAAATCACAGAGGATGCTTACCAGAGTATTTTGGGAGACAGTCTGCTAAAGATACTGACATTGGATAATTTTCTTTGGTAGAGGTTCAAATGATACAGGAATTTGCACCACAGAAGAACATCAATAGATCTATACATTCTACAGAATGACAGGCTTCTGTGCCATGATAGAAGCTCATGAAACAGGAGGTAATTTTTTAATAATTTAATGTTTGGGCTTTTAGATTTGTTCCCGGAGATGCTTGGGATACTGACTCAAAATCTTACTTGGGATACCACTGCATCAGTTTTACTTTCTTAGATGTTAGGTCCATTATTTTCAGCTATTAAGTTATACTAATCTATTAATTTATCATTCCTAGATTTAAGTACGTGAGCAATTCATTCCCATGATTTACAAGATAAGAAAAAATGTTAAAAAAAAAAAAAGCATTTGAAAAAGAATGAGGTATTAAAGGGCTCCCTAGGGAAACTGCAGGTAAAGTAATAGAAGCAAGTTGTTGGCCCATTGAGCTGCCAATCATGTAGCTTGGTACTGGTTCAAACCCAGCTGTCACTCTGCAGCATTTAAAACACTTTAAAGGCTAGGAAACCAAAAGGGGCAGTTCTTTTCTACCCTAGATGGTCACTATCAGTTAGAATCAATTAGATGACAGCGGATTTTTCTTTTTAGTATGGGAAACTGTGAAGTATATACGGAGACTAAAAGCTAAGTACTGCAAATCTAGAACACAGCTTGAGGTGCATGGAAAATAGGAAAGAAAATGGACGAAGTGATAGGTAGATAGAATAGAGGAAGGGGCGGAGCATTCATTAGGGCCCAAAAAGCGGTGACACATTGCGCATGTCCCACGATCTGGACTTCTCAAGAAAATGCTGCAACTGGATTGTGTCAGGTGGTTGCGATTCAGCCAATCAAGTCGGCCACAGTCGTCAGCCACCCTTCACCAAAAGCTTGAAAGAGAAGCGCCATTAGCCGATCGCTCTCTGTTAAACAACTTCCCACCTGGCAAATGTGTATGCGAGATTTTCTAATGACTGAACTAAACCTAAAACTTCTTTAATCTTCATAAAACTTGTTTGAATCACAAACCAGGTTTCGGCTTTAGTTCTTTTTTGCGCGGAGCCAAAGGACCGAGGTATATTTATCTTTCGAGAGACCTAACAGAAGCAAGTACATGGAAGGTGTGAGGGCAATTTAGATAATCTAAGACTTCATAGCAATTTTCATCAGTATTTTGAAATGTAAATTTTTCTTCTTTAAATTATCCAGTAGACATTTTAATATGCATACTGAAAGTTACATGTTTCAGAGTTGAGGACGATTCCAATATTCTTTAAATTAAACTCACCTTTCTTTAAAAAGTTTGTCAACAATTGGAGAAGTTGTGCCATCTTATAAATAAAATTGTAGCATTTCATTTCCATAAAGTAATTTTAACTCTCATAGATCCATTTTGAGTCTCAGAACTCTGGAATCTCTTTACTATATTGATTGCTTACTCACTTCCAGTCAGTTGATCAGGACTCAAATCTTTATAGGAGAGGGCAGAACTTCTGGGTTTTTCTGAGGCTGTAAATGTTTGTTGAGCAGAGAGTCTCATCTTTTTCTTACACAGCAGCTGGCAGGCGTAAATAGTTGACTTTGTGGTTAGCAGTAAAACACCCATCACACTCAGTACACCATCAGGGCTCTTTTTATTTTACAGTAAATCATTTTTCTGGATCCCTTTTAAGGAAATTGAAACTGTCTGCTCTTCATTTCCTAATATAGCTTAAGAGATACTTGAGAACAATTCCAAGTTCATGTGATTTGCATTGTTCAAGTATATCTTTGGATCAACAGTCATCATGTACAACTTGACCTAAATATTTAGTACAATACAAACTAATTTAAATAAAGCCAGCAATTCCTTTCTCTCAGGCAAGGAAAGAGTATTCTAGGGTCAGCAAAGGAAGCAGAAGGAATCGTGAAGACTTATGAGGATGGCACAGGATACGGTCATTCTTCCTGGTGGGCACATAGTTGCTGTCTTCAGGACCAGCTGGATGGTGCCTAACAATGATTGCTAACACTAGATTAAAACACCCTTGTTTTTCTACAGGTGATCTGAGAAGAGTGCTATATTCATATATTCCATTCCTCAAAAAAAACTAAAGCTGATAGGGGAAAACTGGTAACATTTTTTGAATTTGTAGGCCAAATATACCCAGACACAATTCTAACATTTAAGACATCAAAATGTGCATTGACCAGGGGTCTCTCTTTAGGTACCTCCTTGATGAGTAATCCTGGCCTAATGAGGCTTTCTGGGGACTAAGAAAAATGACTTCTGTACTTTCCCGTCTAACAAATGGGAGCTTTTGTAATATTAACTTAAGTCTCTCCGATGGTTAATTGTCTTGGATTTTAGTTAAATAATATGTAATTCAGTCAGGTTGTTGGACAGTGAGGAAATACATGCCGTCTCTATTGTTCAAGGTCTCAAAACTTTTAAAGTTTACAGATTACCATGGAAACAACACAGACATTAAACATATAAGATCTCAGAGATTAGCAAATCACTACAATCTTCTGAGAAAATAATAGCTTTATGATGAATAAAGTCAGTAAATTGAAAGATAAAAATAAAACATGAAGAACTCGATGAGGTATTGAAAATAAGAATATTTTTGAAATATATATCTGACTTGCAGCTGGAATTAGGCATATAAAGATCTCAAAATTTTATAGTATAAAATTAATGTAAAAAATAGCATGTGCATGGAGAAAGTTGGGGTAAATCAAAAAGACTGACTTCCTCACTTTTCAGCATAGAGTATTAAATATAATGGTATAAACATATACTTCTTCCAAATCATAAAATTTTAAATATTCTTTTCTTATAATTTACAAATAAACTATTGGTATCTGTGGCAGTCATGTGCTTATGTTAATTTTATGATTGAAATGTAGGGGTGGAGTCTAGCCTGTTAATCTGGAGATAGCCATTGAGTAGCCAATGAGGACTCTATGTGGGCATGGCTTTCTCCTGAGACTTCTGGGAAACCTTGTGACATTTCCCTCATGAAGATGAGAAGCTATCTTCCCCAGTTGTTGGAAGTTAGTCTCAGAGGCGATCAGTCATGGAAAAAACAAGATGGCAGCTTCTGAGAAGCTGGAGGAGCCGGTAGAGAGACCACACGGCTTTGCCCTGATGCAGCCAGACCTCTGAAGCTGGAGCGGCCACATGGAGACCTCTGCCAGCGATGAGTTGCTTCTTCAGTTGATGGACCCTGAGCCCTGGAAGCGAGGAGCCATGGGGAGACCCCTGCTGGGATTCTGCACCCACTGACCTGTGACTTCGTGAGTCGGAAGGAGACTTTATAGACTGATTTCGGGCATATGGGATAATATTGGACTTATGACTTTGTACTGGACTGGATTGTGGTGCCTTCTCAGTGTCACATTCCTTTTGTATATAAACCCTTTCCTTATATCTATAAGCATGTCTTTGAACTTTGTTCCTCTAGTCTACCCAGACTAACACAGTATCTAATGTCAAAGAAACACTTGTTTGAAGTAACTTTGATTATTTCTTTTCCCATTTTCAATATAATTAACCTTAATCTTCATCCTTAATAGAATGATTCCTTAGAATGATTGCTATTTATTAGTTTTTCATTATAAATTTGGTTGTTCATTTCACTAAATTTCAATTGACCGGCATTTCACCCAATCTTGCACCGTCCTCACCACCGTTCCCATGTCTAAGCCTATTGTGGCAGCCACCTTGTCAATTCATCTCAAGGGCTTTTATGAAGAGGGATATTTGAGTAATGTTCACCAAATGTTGAAAATAGTTATTTTCCACTTCCCCCACCCACTATCATGCATTTCTGTGATTTTATAATCAGTAATTTTTTTCTGAAGATGACATTCTTGTTATTAAAAATTAAGAAAAATCATTGAACAAATATTCATCTAAATGCACAATGAACATATGTTGCTTCTCCTAATCACCCTTACAGGGGGTATTGGGACTTGGATCGATGCACATGTGCTCTTTGTGACAGATGTAGGTTGGACAGATACTGACAGACATAACCTGTCTTCATCCTTAGCCTCTTTATTGGCTCGTCCCATTTTCTAAATACTTTCTCTCTTATGAATCTCTTGTTAATGGAAGGCAGCTCTCGCTCCTCCCTTACAACATACCTGTAGTGCACACTGGTTGCATCGAAATAAGTAATTGAAAATGAGGACTCGATAGTTAGGAGCACACTGAACTTTTGTTCAAGGTGACGGACATGTTTTAGAATGGATAAATGTACACTGAATACGATGAACATATGAATGTCACTCTGCTGTTCAAGTGAAGAATGCTGAAATGACAAACACACTTGGGTTTATATAGACTCATGGTAGAGCTTGGTGGTTTGGTGGGGTAGAGGTTCACCTGTGAGTGACAGGTCAGTCATTCAAAATGACCAACTTCCAAGGGCAAAGATGAGGTTCTTATACCAACAAACAGTCCCGAAAGTAACAACCTTAGTTCTACTCTCCACTCTATGGTTGGTAGGAGTCAAAATCAATTCAGAGGCAGGGGTTGGTGTTTTGTGTTTGTTTTGGGGGGGTTTTCTTTTTTAGAGATATTTATTCATGAGAGACAGAGAGAGGGAGAGAGAGAGAGAGAGAGAAAGAGAGAGAGAGAGAGAGAACTAACCAAGCAATTTAGAAGCAGGATTCAAAAATAAAGGATATGAAAGAAAACAGAGTAGGAAGAGGAAAGGCCACGTAAAGCTGTAAGTGAACACTGGAAACCTGAGCACTTTTGTTCCTGGACTCCAAGCATCATCTTTGACCCAGAGGATAACTTGTTTTCCATAGGTTTAGTGTTGCATGACTCTAGAAACCTGTGTGCCATGAACTGTAGGAAAAAATTAAAGGCACTGTAAAACAATGATCTCTGCTGTTTCATTTTTAAAAGCTAAGCATTTATATTGTTAAAAAGGCTAGTCAAGAGTGTGGATTGGTCTATAACTCACATCTTTCCTTGGGGCACATTTTGATTTTCATTCCCTTCACTATTTCTCTGGTCTTTAATTTTGAACAGCAATTCCATGCAGCAATTCCTAGGTTAACTAGTGAGGGAGATCATTTTGGCTTAAGTAGGTTAAGTTTGGATGAGGGCACAGCATTCTAAAAGTGTACAATTGTGCTTAATTGGCTTTAACCCTTCAACATATTGTGCAGAAGTGCATAGGGTAATAATATATGCACTGCACTGTGCAGATGTTAAGACGTAAAATCCTCTAAATACAAACAGTGCTTGTCACTCCATCAGCTATTCAAATTGTCCAAGATGTATCAGGGCAACCCTAATGCCCCTCTGCAGGCATTCTGGAGCCAACCTGCTGTTTAACAACCAGCACTTCACAGGAAATAACATGTAGATGTGGTGTGTGGTTTAAAACATTGTGTTAAGCGTCATTACAACTCAGTCTCCTAAGAGTCTTATTAAAAGAACCCTTTCCTCACATAATAAAACATTTCTCTGTGACTGTTTCGATCTAGCTGCTGACAATACAAACAAAATGCCTCTTAATTTAGCATCCCACAAGAGGACCTTTGTGATTGCAGAACTGTAACAGCAGTGAAGAAGAAAGAAAAGAAAAAAAATCCTAACTACTCTTCCCAAAGCCCACCTAATTAGGCAAACAAGTACTGGGGGCCTGTGGGTCAGGGATTTAGTTTTACAGTCTTTTGAATATATGTTTCTATTCTTCCTTCCTTCCCCTCTCTGCTTGGTTATGATTTGTGACTCTATCTTTGTCCGGGACTATGAGGAGAGTTGTTGTTGTTGATGATTTGGACCTGGGTTTTCCAGTCTGGCAGCAGCACTGTTGTCAGTGTTAGATTGGCAGAGACAGCTCTCCCAAACAATGAAGACACAAACCATCTCCTGAAGGATTCATCTGATTTTGCTTCTAATGTTCACTTGAGAAAAATATGCCTACCCCACAATTATTTAGAAATCCTCCCAGCCTATTATTACAAGAGAAAAACAAATGTAACTTCAGTCAATTAACACAGAAATAATTCAAATTTTCTAGAATAGAGCACAGACTCCTCCAATTCTGTTTCATATCTTCCTCCTTTGAAAATGTGCATGACAATTTTCTCTGCACAACTATTCTTTCTTTCATAAGAGTGGCAGAGCTAAAAATATTGATAAATCATGACAATATTTTGTTGGAGGAAGCTAACAAATTATATTTAGGAAGATCCCATTCAAGTATCTTGATTTATTGAAATTGCAGTATTCAAAAATTACTTTTTTCTCCATCAAAATAGATTACCAAGGCAAGAAAAATTATATTATCACATTTTTTATTTAGTCTTGCCTGAAAATTTTTTTGTCTTTTTTCAAAATTTTCAATAATTTTATTGGGGGCTCTTACAACTCATAACATTCAATATATTTTTGTATTAAGCATATTTGTACACATGTTGCCATATTCATTTTCAAATATTTTCTACTTGAGCCCTTGGTATAAACTCTTCTTTCCCCCCTCCCTTTTGCCTGAAAAATTTTATAAAGGCATGAGAGAGTATTCTTTTATTTTCACTCATATTGTTTATCTAAACCCTAAAAGTAATAATGTACCTCTCACTTTTTAAATATTATTGAGGCATATAATATTTCTCAGATGTTTGAAAAATTTCAAAGTATTTTTAATGAAATTATTAGGAAGTACTCAGTATTTGGGATTCAAATATATTTTAATTGTACTTTCTAATTACTTGAAGATGGTCGACCTTTCAAATACAATTTGTTCATATCAACAGATGAGATTACTATTAATGTATATTTTCTAGAAGTATTTGAATTGAACTACTTTAAAATTATATTTGCAGGTCAAAAATGGTCACCAATAACTTAATGTCAGCTTCTCTGAGTATAAAGGTCAATGTTAAAAAAATTCTTTCCTCGTGAAAAGTTGGCTTCAGCACATATATATTTCTGTAATGTATTCTTCCTAAAATCTCAGAGTATCCATATAAACTCTATCAATGAGTGAAACAATTCTTCAAAAGAGTTAAGTCTGAAAGTACATAGTAGCTGTAAAGAACAGAAGAGACCAGATGTTAGATTTTGTATTAATCCAGCTAGACTAGAAAAACAAAATTCACAAACACATATGTATATAAATACAAGAGCAATTGAACATTGAGAAAAGGGGCCCAACGCAGTCCAGTCCAAGATTATAAGTCCAATATTAGCCCAAGTGTCTGATACCAATCTATAAATCCTCTTCAGACTCAGGAAACACATGCGATGATGCCAAGTGTAGAATGATCACAAGGCAGCGGGTGGAGAGTCTTTGGATCCAGTGATCTTGTAAGCATCTCATTGCTGGCAGGGGTCTCCATTCTCCATGTGGCTTTTCTAGGCCCAGGTTTCTGGCCCTATCAAGGTAGGTGTAAAGTGACCAGATTTAAAGTGGGACACCATTGACTGGGGTGGGACGGTGGTTCTTGATTAAAAATTTGGTCTATGTGGAGCAACAAAACTTTTCATAGAATGCAAAAATAGTATCATAATAAATTTATTTTAATTTTAAAATGCCGCAGGACATTGTTAAATTGTTAAAAAGTGGGACATGGTCACTTTAAATGAGACTTCTCCTTAGGGATGTCTCACAGGGAGCCAGCCTTGTCAGTTGAGTGTCTCCAAAGGTGTGTGTCTCCTGCTTTCAAGGAGGAAGTACCAGATTTCCCAGAATTCTCAGAGTAGAAGGCCATGCTCACACAGAGGGCTCATTAGCTATCTTCAGATTGACAGGCTAGACTCCACCCTCCACTCTTGCTCCTCAAATCAACAACAGATTAGGTGACTGCCACAGATTACTTCAAATAAGATTATAATCACTGTAAGGTGATGTGTAAAGAGTGCAAAATGTCCCTCAGTAGTATTTTTATTCCTTATATTATATTCTAATAGGTAGGGTTGTTAGCTCACTATCTTTTTGACACATTAAAATTCACTATGCCAGTTTATTCCCATGAGGATTACTGGGGACAGAGCTATTTGTTAAGTGCACACATAAATGCAGTATAGACTGAAATCCATTCACACATGTATGTTGTATAATCTCTACCTGTGGTAGATAGGGCACTCTAGAGAACCAGGACACTAATGATTTTATATATATATAATATATATAAATAAATATATAAATAAATAAATAAATATATATATATATATTTATAGAGATAGAAAATTTCTAAGACAAAAAATAAACAGCTAACTAATCTATAGAGCAGTATGAATGCCTTGGTGCAACTCATTCAGGTTATCTGGCCACAGGCAGCAAACAGCAAAGCATATCGCGAACAGTCAGTCGGATTATAGGGTCCAGTAGTCCCCAGCTCAAGAGATATATATTCCAGGAGTGTGGTACAGCAGGGTTTGACGGAACCTCAACTCACAGGGACACAGTCCAAGGATTAGGTGTCCCACGGGTAGTGTAGCATACAAATTGAGGCACAGGACTAGCAAGACAACCAGTTGTTCCAAAGATCCAAGAACTAAAGAGAGAAAAAAACAAGGATCGCTGAGTCATTTATATCTTTGCCCTTTAATTCATCTCATGAGTTCATTAGCCATGTTGTCACAATAAACACACCTATCTTCATTGGACATGTTGGCACAACATACCCGCCTATCACACTACCCAACTATATTTCTCTTTGAATGTCTGTCATATTGTGTTACTATGTGGTATTTTCCTTGTCTACCACTTCATCTTCTTATCAGTATCTGCTTCAGCAATTAAGAGAAATTATCCAAATAGTATATCTCAATGGAAAGAATGCTATCTAAATGGGTTCTACTACCATAATGTTCTATGAATTTGCAAGTTTACTGTCTATAGAAATTTAAACATATGTGTATATGTATATATATTTATGACTACTTACTAGCCATGCTTAAATTTATGAATACCAAAATACAAGGTTAAGATCTTTCCCCTTAACCTAGTACTGTAGAAAGAAGAATATAAAGCTCATTAAAACATCAACAGAGAGATATGCAAATGACAGTGGACCTGTTAGAAAGCAGCCCAAAGACCACATATGACCTTTTCTGTCTTCAGTAGGGAGGATAATCCATTTCACAGAAACCCAAGAGCAGTTGCTGTAGACAGAAGGCAGACAAGCCTCCAGCCTCCGTTATTCTTTCCCTCTAGTCTGACAGCAATCATTCCTCACATAGTAATCTACTTTCCTGCTGAGTCTGACGACTCATTGCAATGGCAACACAGAATTCACAAAAATCACTCATTAGCAAGGCGGCTTACGAGGGAATTCAGCAGTACCACCACCAGGATCAGAAAATACAAAGACAATAGTAACTAATCCTCACCCACAGCTCCCCGCAGCCTGCAGCCAAGACTCTCTCTCTGGTTCAGAGTCTGTGGTCCTTGGGTCTTGACCTCAAGAAGCTGCCTGTGGCTCCACCCCAGTATCTCCAGGTCTCCTTGCTACACCCTTGGTCTCCGCATGTCTTGTTTGCTCAGTCCCATTGTCTCAGATCTACACTATCTGGTCTCTCTACTCTCAGCCCCCACCACTTTAGGCAGGAAGGGAATCTTGAAAGTGCTCCACCAGTGTCTCTTCTTCCTGGATAGGTCCAGGAATTTTCTGTTCTATTTTCTGGTATACCACATTCTTATACCATGGAAATGGCAAGACTGATCTATCTTTGCTAGTGGTATCTCACACACTTTATTTGCATAATCCTAAACAAATATGTGGTGAGAGTTACAAGAACATGGAACAAAAGCAAACAAAAAACTCACTGTCATGAAGTCAATTCCGATCGATAGCGCTTCTACAGAACAGACTAGAACTTCCCTGTAGGTTCCCAAGATTTGTAAATCTTCACCAGAGTTGGAAGCCTCATCTTTGTCCTGTGGAGCAGCTGGGGGTTTCAAATTGCCAACCTTGTAGTCAGCAGCCTAACACGTCAGTAGCATACCTTGGCTCATTATGAAATTTCACCTCAACACAGCCTATAGTAAAACTACTTTTGCTTATGGCATCCAGAAAAATGCTTTGTTGTTACTTGAAGACTGAAAAAATAGATTCAGGTAAAAGAAGTAGGAAGGGTCAAAAATATAAAATTATAAAGCTTTAATGAAGCTTTGAGTGCTTGCAGACCATAGTTGAAATTAGTGAATAAATGTGACAGGCAGAGGAGTTGAGTCTATATCTGGGTAAGTATAGAGAAGTGATATTGTGGATCTTACTGCGTGTTTGATCTCTCCGGTGCTATTGGAGAAGTAGTATATGCTCTGTGGGTGAATGTGTATGTGATTCTAGTAGTCCCAGTCAAAAGAAGACCTGTGCCCAAACCAGTGTACTGGAAGTCTAGTAGAGAGATGGGGATAGAGAGAAGAGAAATAAATCCAGATATTTATTTATAATTACTCAATTTATGTGGAATACAAAGAGAAAAGATTTAGGATTTAGGAAGATGAGTGTTATGAAATTTATATTGGTTTCTACTGTGATTTACAGCCTGAAGATCATCCAATGTTTCCCAAACTTATCCTTATAAGCACTTTTAATTTATATTTATACTCAATACTCAATACTTAATACTCAATGTGATCATCCTTTCACTTGATCAGAAGGCTTCTCTTTTGCTGTAACATGACCCCAAACCACAGACATAGTTAAATCTCAATCTCTTTCACTCCTCATAATCAATACATTATAAAGTATCATTATTTCCGTATAAATAATTTTTCAAATATCTTCTTACTCATAATTTCCACTTCAGTCTCACCCCCACTTTGTGCTACCTATTGTGCTAAGCTACCACAATAACTTATCTAGTCTTCTGAGATAGCATTTTAACTGGTCTCCCAAATTATTTTCTTATTTTGCTATTCAGATTTCACACTAAAGCTGTCAAATTGAGTCATATTCAAACACCAACATTGCCATTTAAACGTTGAAATCCATCATCTTCTCATGCCAAACAACTCACCATTTACTGCTCTTTCCATATATGCAACTTTTATGCTTCAAATATACTACATTGGGTTTTTTTTTTTGCTTTATACCACTTACATATGTTCCTCCATCCCACTTTCCCTTTTTGCAATGTTCCCTCTTTCATTGGTTATCATGGGACTCTCTTAATAGTTCTTTTTAAGTCAACTGATCAGATCCTAAGGAAAATATTTTTGATCACTTCAGATGAGGGAACTGTGGATACACTTACAGAGTGATCTAAATTAAGTTGTTATGCTACTCAAGATGCACTATCAGTGAATAATGAAAACATGTCTAATTGCTATAGAATGTTTCAATGTTGGGATATTCTGAAGTTATGGATACTGTGAATGGAGGCAAGAATAATTCAAGGATCTGTACACCAGTTTGCTGCTCAAATGAAATGCAAGAAAATGTGGAACAGTGTGGCAAAGTATATGCCAAATTTAGATCAATTTAGATCAATTAAGAGATGTTTTGGGGAGGATAATAAAGAAATCTTATGCAAACTGCAATGTACGTAAACCGAAGACCCCACTCTACTCTCCATTGTGAGAATTTAATGGCGGCCTCCTTTGCACTGCTCATTCAGCTCTGATGTCAGTGACCTTGGCAGCACACCTTTTTCTGACCTGAGCTATCTGGAGCTATATCAAATGTCACATAGTCAAAAGGACACCATCTTTCAGACTGCCAAATAGGCAGGGACATCAGCTTCAAATTGGGATGGTCACATGACACATCAACTGCCAATTTGTTCTTTAGGATATCAGCTGCTTGTTTAAAAATCGGAACACTCCTTACTCTCATTGACTACTTCTCACTACTCCTTTGAGTGTAATAATTCACTAGAATGACACAAAAACATATACTTCTGGCTATCAATTTGTTATATCAAAGTAATACAAATTAAAAAAAGGGACTGGTGAATAGGATAAAGTTCTGAAGGTTTCTCAAAGTAAACTTCTGTTGGTTGTGCTTCAGGAAGCCCTCTGAACTTCTATGTCCGGAGCCATCCAGCCCGGACATGCTTGACCTTGCGACAGTCACTAGTCTGAACTCTGTTACTGTTTGTTGCCTGAGCTTAGTAGTCTATTATCTTTATAACAGTAAACAGCCCTGCCCTTTGAAGCCTGACTTTCAGACTACTGACCTTCACTTGTTAACATGCTAATTACCTAGGCTTGTAGATAAGGCATTTCTGCTTGTCTTGACTTGCATCTTTGTGATTGGTTGCTATAAGTTGCCCGCTTCACTCCTGTGTACCCTTATTAGCATACGGACGTCCTTGAGGACTACAGCCCCCTTTGCGCATCATACTTGGCACTCGTCTAGGATTGGCCCCCTGTTGACTTTACCTCATTAGCATGAGCTGTGACCTTTACTCCTGACATTGACTATATTTACCCTAAGTTTTGCTCCAATAAACGAGACTTGATCAGAATCCTGTCTTGTCTCCATTTCTCGCGTTTCCTGTCCCCCCAATTCCCGCTCCTCCTTCCAGGACTTGTAAATTACGGACCCGCAGGCCGGGACACTTCTAGGTCTAGAAATTGATTGGTTTTTGTGTTAGTCCAGGTAGACTAGAGGAACAAATTTCAAAAACACACATATGGATATAAGGAAAGGGTTTATGTACAAAAGGAATATGACACTGAGAAGGCATCCCAGCCCAATTCAGTTCAAAGTCATAAGTCCAATATTAACCCATATGCCCGAAATCAGTCTATAAAGTCTCCTTCAGACTCACGAAGTCACGGGTCAGTGGGTGCAGAATTCTGGCACTGGCAGGGGTCTCCCCATGGCTCCTCACTTCCAGAGCTCAGGGTCCATCAACAGCATGCCACTCCAGCTTCAGAGGTCCGGCTCCATCAGCTCAAGGCCGTGTGGTCTCTCTGATGGCTCGTCCAGCTTCTCAGATGCTGCCAGCTTGTCTTTTCCATGATTCATCATCTCTGATACTACCTCCAAACAACTGCGGAAGATAGCTTCTCATCTTCACTAGGGAAATATCGCGAGATTTCCCAGAAGTCTCAGGAGAAAGTCATGCCCACATAGAGGCCTCATTGGCTACTCAATGGCTATCTCCAGATTAACAGGCTAGACTCCACTCCTACATTTCAATCATAAAATTAGCATAAGCACATGACTGCTACAGTTTTATTGCATAGTCATACTTTGAGCTTTGATACTCAGTGTATTGATTAGATCATGTGCTTCTCGATAATTGGAATTAGATAGTTGATTTTTGTAAGCCGACAAGAGCCCTCCCATTTCTATAAATTCTCAGGTATAGACTAGGGATATATATAATAAAGCTGTTCAATTGTTCAGGAAATCCCCAGTTTTAAATTTTAGAATTACTTCCAGGAACAAAAGTTTCACTGTTCTCAATAAAGCATCACAGGATTATAGTAAACTAAAGCAAGAATAATTCTTAAAAAAATATTGTTATACAGTGAACTTGAAATAGAAATGGACTACCAATAGAATGGAAACATGGACCCTTGGCACTGGAATTACTGAATATGGAAGAGAATTCACATTAAGACAAGAAGATAAGCTACGGTGTTCATGTGTGCAGTAATGTGGAGGAGATAAAAGCTAAGTAGATCCTGATAATATCAATGGATGACAAAAACAAAATGGAATTTCTATTTTGAAAGTTACTGCATAGAATTTAGATGAAATTTATTCTGATAAAAAAGAACCTATTTTAAAAAAAAGAACCTAAGTGAATCAACTCTTCATGTAATTGAAGGACTAATATTGATCTCCTGCTTTGGTTTCTCAATTGCATCAGAAGGATAAATATTAAACTGAACTTAACAAGTAAGGAGAGAGGACAAGGTATTGTTAATTATCTCTTAGAGTCAAACTAAGACCAAACCAAATGTACTGCAACTCCTTGATTGCATAGGGACCCTCTAGGTCCTCTGTCCTAGAGTCCAGGACATGTTAGCACTGTCTAACATGCACTTTCTGAAGTTGCAAATCTTTGTGGCAGCAGAAGGACACATCCTCCTTTTGTGGAGTGGCTTGATGGTTTCCTTGCGACTTTGTGGATGGCAGCCCATTTAACATTTTTGAATATTGGAAAAATACCAAAATAATACATTTATACCAACCTCTTTGCAATACTTGGATGTCATCACTGTTCTTTTATTTTGCTTTTACTTTCTTAGTTAATCTTTAAACCAATCCTGTGAACTATATATTATTTTTCAGCTTTAGATGAGAGATTTTAAATATCTGGATAGGTTAAGTAACTAGTAAACAATAAACTAACAGGTAGTTCAGAGGAATTGGAAATCCAAGACAGTTCATCACTGAATCTGTGAGTGTAGCATTCTTTCCCACACAAAAAGCTAGACAGGCGACGTTTAAGAGCCAAAGGAGAGTCCGGCCTCATGTGCTGGTTTTCTACCAAAAAGAAGAAAACTTGGGGGTTTTTTTGGGAAGATAACATTTTTGCTGTGAAAATTAGAAAATAACTTTGAATCTCAATATTAAAAATATAACCCTCTAAGAAGAATGGTAGCCTTCTCATTAGTGTACTTGTATTGTAAAACTTATAATCACTTATTATCCATAGAAATCATGTGGAAATTTTATTGCTCTTGTTTTCCTAACTTGTTACATAAATTTCTACACAACATTCTTGATTTTTATGCCCACTAGGCCAGTAGTCCTTCTCAAGGCTCATAGTAACTGCCATTTCTTCGATCTTGAGGCCACCATTCTTTGTTTCCTTTCCTTGCTAAGTCAAGGGCTACATGTAGTTTTAGAGTTTGGACCCAGTTTGTGCCGTTGGGCTTTCACATTGAGTCATTCTGATGTGGCCCATCATTAATAGCTGATGATAATTTACTAATGTAAGTCAAAGACTAAAGTTTTCAATATTGCTTACATGACACCAGAAAGGACATGAAAATTCTGACAGCTCAAACAACAAACAACTTAAACTTCACACACAGAAAGTATTGGTTTTTTCAAGGACCTTACATTAATTGAATCCACAATCAATGTCTGTGGAAACAACAGTCAAGATACTAGAGGACATGTTTCATTGGGAAAAATTTCAGCAAAAGATCTTTTTAAAGTGTTAAAAAAAGAATAGATGTCACTTTGAAGACAAAACTCTGACTGACCCAACACTTCATATTTTTAATTACTTGATACACATCACAAGTGTGAGCAAGAAATAAAGAAAACAAAAGAAGAATTGAGGCCCTTGAATTATGTCGGTGGTGAAGAGTATTCCATACACTCTGGTCTGCCATAACAATGAATAGATCTGTCTTGATAGATGTATAACCAGATTGCTCCTTAATAGCAATAAACTTTGTTTCAAGTACTTTTGATAAGTTCTTAATAGGGATCCACCACTGGAGAAAACATAATAGTTCCCAAAATACAGGGCCAACAGAAAGGAGAATGTTCCACCACTTCACACTGGCTTATATAATGGGCTCAAACACGGGACTGGTTTTGAGGGTGGTGCAGGGCAGTATAGCATTTTGTTTTGCCTACAGTCATTTTGAGTCTGAACGGATTCAATACAATATAACAAACAATAGCTTAATAAAAACTTATTTATGGCAATAGCAACCTTCAAAACATTACATGTCCACTGAAAAAATAAAATTAACTTGAATTTTCTTTTTTTAAAAATAATTTTATTGGGGTCTCTTACAGCTATTAATGATAACATCCAATACATCATCTGTATCAAGCACATTTGCACACATGTTGCCACATTCATTTCCAAACATTTTCCACTTGAGCTCCTCCTTCCCCCTCCCCCCTTTTTTAATGAATCATTTTATTGGGTACTCATACAGCTCTCCTCACAATCCATACATACATCAATTGTATGCGGCCTTATTTGCACACTTCTTACCATCATCACTCTCAAAACTTCCTCCCTCCACCTAGGCCTTCAGTTCCAGCTCCCCGTATTTCCCTTCCCTCTCCCTCCCATGGACCTTTATTAATTTACAAGTTGCTATTGCTTTTCATATTGTACACTGTCCAATGTGTCCCTTCACTCACTTCCCTGTTGGCTTTGCCCCAGAGAGGTGGTTATAAGTAGAACCCTGAAATTGGTTCCCATTTTCTAATCCACCATCCCTCCACCCTCCCAGTATCACCACTCCCATCACTAGTCCTGAGGGAGCATCTATCCTAAATTCCCCATGTTTTCAACTACAGTGTACATCCCTTGCTCTAGCTGGACTTGTCTGGTAGAACCGGGAGCATGATAGTGGGTGGTAACTTGGATTTTCTAACACAGTGTTAACTGTCATATTTGGTAAAACTAAATGATCATTTGTGAATTCTTTCACTCTTACATTTTTATATACCAAGCAGTTCATCACTTTTTCTATCATTCTTCGTCTCTTACTACCTTATCTGAAATAATCCAGACGTTTCCCAATTGCAAGGAGTTTATTTTCTACGTAGGGAATTTATCAATGGGGTGTACATCTGTTCTTGTGGTTTGAGGTTCCTTTGTTAGCATGTTCCTTCCCCACAACCAATAGCAATTGTCCCCTGTGCATATAGTAAATTTACTTCTGCCAGATTTTACCAGATGTTAAATATGTTACTAAGAGATAAATGTGGAAAAGTTCCAAACCCCCGGTTCAGCTAGCTCCTGCCAAAGCTCACCTC
>PVJH01024811.1:0-32529 GCA_004026705.1 Nesogale talazaci | reverse complement strand
TAAGATAGGCCATGGTGACATTAGAAGGCCATTGACCGATGACGGGTAAGGACTGAGTGTGTGTCCTGACAACCTAAGACAGGCGGAGTTCCCGGGAGGATATTACTTGAAAAAATAAAAAAGGGGGACCTGTCAGGAGCCGGCCGGCCCAGACATGCTTGATCTGACTACAGGCTGGCTATGCCTGAACTCTGTTGCAGTTTGTTGCCTGAGGTTTGTAGTTTGTCGCCTTTGTAACTGTAAACAGCCCTGGCCTCTGAAGCCTGACTTGTTAATTTTGAAGATCATGATATGCTAATTGCCTAAGCTTGCTTGCCCTATAAAACTGGCTTACTTCTCCCAAATCAGAAAAAAAAAAGAACCCCACCTCACCCCATCCCAGAAAAGATGTAACTACTGAAACAACGTATGTATGTATGTATGTATGTATGTATACATTATGATGAGTGCTGTATGAGTCCCCAATAAAATGAATTAAATAAAAAAAAAGATTGCAAAAAAAATGCATGAAAATGAGACAGACCAAATATACTATTGAATTTTAAAAAAAAGATATTTTCCATTATAATCATTACCTATATTCTTGATTAAATCCTCCATGTCTAAACTCTAGTAAGCAATGACTACAAACACAGTAGACTTTGTTACATGGCAATTTCAATGCTACCACCCTCTTACCTATTCAAAGGTTAAAAAGGTTTACAATTTTGTTCTTTAACTTTTATATGAGTTGTAAAAAGGTACTGATTTGTACCAAACCCACCCACTGTATTACTTTTTTTCTTCTTTATCCAAGTGTCAGTGGTTACATGATTTGAGAAAATCATCAATCCTGATCCTCGGGCATAGATGGGAGCAGCCACATCCTAGCTAAAGAACTTTTCAATATGTGCCCAATACTATTCCTAGTCACGGCATGAACTCAACAAATGAGTATTGACTAATATGAGAAAATATACCCCAACTTTTGTAGAACCATCTGAGTATGAGTTGCTTCTGCTTTCATATAGAAATCCAGCTCTTTGGGGAAAGGCTTTGAATTTCAAAGGACACAGCTTAGAATACAATCTCTGCCATGTCCTAAACTGCATCTTTTAGCTTGCTTTTCTGATATTCAACATTTCTTCTGTAAGACAAAAATAATAATGCACACTCCAGATAGTTGGTTGAATGAAAAACAATGTGTGAAAGATCTTGTCCACTGCCTTACTTACTATGTTTCCATGAAGGGTTGCTAGTTTGGTTGCTATAAGACAGTCTCTTCACAAAGAATGACATAGGAACTCAGAGAGCTACATAACAAATGAGGACCTTGTGGTTTTATATTCTTGCATTCTTTGAGAAGTAAAAAGCATTCAAGTACCCGTCCAAACTTTGAATCAAAGTTTACCTTTTCTAATAACCTTAGGATATTATTATTAATGCTCTTTGAGTCATTGACTATATGTTAATGTTAACTCTGAACATGAGTTAATATAATGTTAACTCATAAATAGTGCTATTATTTGTTTGGGCTAGGTCCAGACCAGACAGCCCCTGAACAGTCTCACAAGCAGGAGATGAATAACTTGTGGAACTTTGTAACCCCATCTCTGGCATTTCCCAGAGCTTATATCCCTGAAGGGCACAGCTCCTTCACAAGCTTATCTCTTTCGGGAAGGTCTACACAGTCTCTTCCCTCAGCATTCCAGGAGGGAGGTCTGCCAAAGACATGATGTACTCTCAGACCATATCCTGACTCAGACCCTGCAACTGCAACATCAGGAAACCTCATTCCTCCTAGCAGTACATATGTCCTTGTTTCAGGCCCTATTTATGTCCCATTGCCTGACTGCCAGCCATGATTCCTCTAGCCTAACCGTTGGGCCTCGGAACCTGCCCAGGAGCTGATGCTGCTCCTGTCCCTTTCTCTGCTCTTCTGCCTCCCTCTGAAAAGTTCTTTCTTACCCCAATAAAGCCTTTCTTAACTTTCTACTCCTAACTAAGCTTTATCTCTTTTCTGCAGCTCTGTCTCAACCTCTTATTATTTCTGACTTACTAGCTAAAGAAGCACTGGAAGCACTTTGAGTTAAGCATTGCACTGCTAAGTGCAAAGTCAGAGGTCCAACTCCTTCAGCCACTTAGCAGGAAAAAGGTGAAGAGACAATCCCATCAAGATTTATAGTCTTAGAAACTCAAAGGAATACTTTTACTCTGCTACAGGGCTCATGGGAATTTGAATTGACTTCATGGCAATGAAGTGTGTTGTGTGTGTGTGTGTGTGTGTGTGTGTGTGTTAATAACTGAGGCATTGGAGTCTTAAGGATATGTCATAACTTTCCCAAGATCATATTGCTGGCTCGAACCCTGGTGCTTTCACTGTGTTGCCTCCCATGTTCAGATTTTAGAAGGTCAGTCATGCCACCCACACAAGCCTTTCTTTTTTCATTATTCTAAATAGAAACCAGGCAAATGGAACACACATGCCTTCCAGGCATACAAAGTCCCACTGGTAGAGGAACCACAATAAAGTAAACACACCTGACTCACCAGCCTTCTGTTCCTGTGACCTCTCTTCACCTTGATTCTGTTCCACCAAAGTCAATAACTAGAACAATTAAAAATACTCTTGGCTTCTTCAGTGGAGAAGTGGTCTAGGGCATCTTTTAAAAGACCTTTTCTGAGATATTTTAGTCTAAGTTTTCGTGCCATAACTCTGTATGCTGAGGGGTTAGGTGACAATTTTTAATCAGATGAATCCAGTTTAGGTCTAGAAGCGACATGGTTCTTGTGACTATAGTTATGAAAAGGTAAGCAGAGGACTTGAGGGCCATATTTAGAGGTCATGGTCACAGAGGTTCCACACCTTTAGGAGTGGAACTTGACTTGAGGTTCTTAGGGTTTAGTAGATAAAACAGGAAGAAAAGCAGCCAACTTTAGTTAAGACTTTATTATTGTTAACAAATAAGAAGAGACATGAGTGATGGAAGCCAGGCAGCTTCTGAAATTGGAACATTTTGACTTCTGTTTTAAAGGTTCAGATCATCACCAAGGCTATGGCCTGGCTCTTTAGAAGCAAACATGGCTGAATTATAAAAGCAGTATGTGACAAATAATGAATCGGTAGATATATAGATATAGATGAATGAATGAATCCTGTATAATTATGAATAGCTGTGGAAGTAAGGAGGTGAGGAGTGGGAGAATGAAGGAAAGAAGAACAGCCTTAATCAGCAGTGGTAGTGAAAGAGGTGAAAATTTTGAGGGTAACAAGCAAAGAAGGAAATGAGCCTGAAATTTGGTCATAATCGAGAGGAGGTTTACTGTAAAATTAGTACAGTAAAACTCCCTGTACATGGCTGACCCCGGTGGCATAGTGTTTGTGTGCAGGACTGCGGCCCACAGGGTTGGTGGTTCAAATCCAGCAGCAGCTCTCCAGGAGCAAGGCTGGGCTTCCTACTCCCACCAGGCCAGTGATGCCACAAACAAACAAACAAACAAAAACACTCCTTGTACTAATGTAGGCTGAGTTGGTAGATGATTGGATAAATCCTTCTGCACAATGTATATAGTGTTTGTTAACTGTGGGGCGAGAATGATACACTGTTATTTTCTCGTTGTTGATATTCCATCCCTTTATTCAAGACTGTCATAATTTAAACATTTTACTCATTGGTCACACCTGTAAAGACATCTCAAGTAAGGTCCTTTGCTCTTTTATGTGGTTGGAATTGATTGGAGCCCATAAATCTGTTGAAACTGAATAAGAAAACATAAAAAAGTTTTTTTTTTAACCAGAAAACCTCAGCTTTACTTTATTCTGTCTGCTTACCCACACCTGTCCCCAAAACCCCAAACCAAACTCAGCTGTTATTGAGTTAATTCCAATTCATAGTGACCCACCGTATAGGACAGAATGGAACTGTCCCTACAGATTCTCGAGACTAACTCTTTCTGTGTATAGAAAGCCTCATCTTTTTCTCACAGATCCATGGGTGATTTCATCTATTGACCTTGAGATTAGCAGCTTAACATGGAACTGCTGCCCTACGAGGCCCCCGTTTTCACACCAGCCAGGAGTTGACAAATGAGGCTTTCTTTTTTTGTTTTGTTTTGTTTTGGGGGCATCACTACTCTCCGGTGGTGGGAGTAGGAGGCCCAGCCCCACTGCTGGAATTGAACCTCCATCCCAGTGGGCCGCAGTCCTGTGCACAAGCACTACACCACTGGGGCTCAGCCCCAAATGAGGCTTTCTTAACGGATTGTTTTGTCATGTCATCACAGCCCGTGCTTTGGATGCATTCTTGATCACTCTAGGCATCAGTTAGGCAAGGGAGACTTACACGAAAGATTTCTTTGAAAGGGCAGTAGCCTATATTATTTTCATATAGACAATCACACTGATAATAAAATCCTATGACATTTTGGTAGCTTTTACAGGTACTTCCAACCAAAGTCTAAGAAAAGCTGCTTGCCAATCTCAGGGATTGGAGAATACCCTTGGCTTTGACGATGAAATGTCCTCATCTTTAGCACACACACCGAGATTAGTATTTTTTCTCTTTTTTTCTTGTCTTCCCTTTTTTTAAGCCTGAGAGACAGGCTGACTCAAGGCTTGTGCCAACATCTTGGAGCTGAGCAGGATACAGAGGACTGGGGACAATGTTTTTGGCATTAAAGAAAGCTTAAAGTTTTTGATGACCTAATGTGCTGTTGTGTATAGAGCACTCACCCTACAACCTGCTGACTCCCTTTTTTTGGCTTGAATATTGCCTGAGCTCTGCTCTGGCTGATTTGTCATTCTCTCTCTCTCTCTCTCTCTCTCTTTCTCTAATTCATGATTTTTTTTCCTGGCTGAATAAAATATCTGATGAAAACAGAGGTGAATGAATGGAGATGAAAAGGAATGTGTCTGTATGATACATTCTGAGATTTTTTTCTGTATGGTAAATATAATTTGAGGAACAGATGCCTTGAGAAGAGTTTTCTGCTTTCTGTTGAATATAAAATGCATGTTGCACACAGTTTGGAATTTATGTAGTTTCCATTTTTAAAGAGTAAACCTGGTTTGTAACCAGCGAGGAAAAATCTAGGTCTAGCATTTGCCAGATTCCAAACTAGAAAGGAGTAAGGAGGTTGTTTGCTTCCCATTGGTTTTTCCTTTGTCTTCTCATTTTCTTCCTCCAAGGTGCCTCTGCCTTCATCAAGACCTTTCGCTTGAGATCAGACATTTGTCACATGATAGGAATAAAAGTCTTCGTGCTAGCAATTAGGGGGATTCTGAACCTCATCTCTAAATTTGTAGCAATAGACGGTCCTCTGAGACAGCATTTAGAGAAAAATAAGAGGTGCAAGTCAAGTCAAGTGAAAGATGGTTACTCCATGTTCCTCTGCCTGTTAAAGTACATGTGTCAAAGGTACCAAGGAAGTGATGGGTAGGTTCTGTTCAGGTGAAAAATAAAACAAAATATACTCTCCCCTTATGTGGTGTTTTCATAGAAGACTTATACAAGAATACATGGTTAGTAACTTATGTGTAGTTATCTCAAGGTGTAGGCAAGACTAAAAATTATGAGGAACAAAAATTAAAGGAGCCCTCATGGAATAATGCTTAATTGTTCAGGTGCTAACCCTGAGTTTAGAGGTGCAAACCTCTCTGCCACTCCCCAGCAGAACAGCTGGCCATTTGCTCCTGTAAACATGGAAACCTATAAAGTTTTTGAGGGAAGTTCTACGTTCCCACATGGGGTCCTTGTGAGTCAAAATTGACTGAGAGGCACACAATAACAACAACATGTGCAAAAGGTTGATCTCACAACCTCAAAATGATGAACTTCAAGGTAAGCATTTGGTTTATACTTAGACTGAGACTACTGTTGTATTTGTTCCTCAGTTTCTAGGTGGTGTGAATGACCAATAACTCCTTCACTACTTACCCAAAGCTTGGTAGGTCAAGAGCATCTAGTGGCATCTCAGAAGAAAAATGTGGTGGTCTACTTCCGAAAAGTCACCATTGGTGTCATGATGGAGCACGCTTCTTCTCTGGGACATAGCTCTCTAACTGGCATCTATGGGCTCACCATGAGGCATCCTCCAACTGGACAGCAACAGGTCTCTAAACCCCTGTGTGTGTTTTATCAGGGATAATAACAATCTATGTGTTCTTCTTTTCCTTTTAGCTCCTGAAAAAAAAAAGACATTTGTCTATTTCTTTTCTCTTTCTTCCTGATCAAGAAGGGAGGAAAAATCTGTCACCAAGGGCTGAGTTCCTATTTTTGTAATCCTGAAAGGAACTGCATCAGAAATGGTTAGGTATATTCCTAAAAGTTTAAAGAGATTTTTAAAAATTGCCACTGAGTAGATTCCGACTCACAGTGACTCTAATAAGTCAAAGTAGAACTGTCCCTGTGGGTTTCTGAGGCTCTAACTCTTCACCAGAGTATAAAACAAACTGAACAAAAACAACCATCAAGACAGTGCCGACTCATAGCGATCTGAATCTATAGGATGCAGTACAACTGCTCCTGTGAGTTTCCAAGACTGTGGACTCTTTTTGTTTTGTTTTTTGTTTTTTTGAGCACCACTGTCCTCTGGTGGTGGGAGCAGGAGGCCCAGTCTTTGCTCCTATGGAGCTGCTGCTGGAATTGAACCTCCATCCCAGTGGGCCGCAGTCCCACGCACAACCACTACGCCACCGGGGCTTAGCCGACTGTGGACTCTTTATTGGAGCAAATAAGTCTCTTTTTTCTATCTCAAAGCAGCTGGTGTCTTTGAACTGTGAACCTTGCAGTTAGCAGCCAAGCACCCAGCCACCATGTCACTGAGATTCCTCAAGAGACACATGCCCCCCCAAAGTAAATAAGTAAAAACAAAGGCATAAAAGCAGAAAAAAATGGACAGAAATTGATATAAATATTTGATAGAAATGGAGAAAGAATTTTAAGGAGTTGAAATAATAAATGAATGTATTTTAGAATATGGAATAAAATTCCTGATCAGTTTTAACTACCAATTTAATTCAATTTCATTCATTTTACTTAAATACAAAATGGAAATAAAAGATAACCAGAAAAAACATTTTAAAATATAATCAGAGATTCACAAATACATGCATATTCAAGGGATTTTCAAACAAATGGAACTGAAAGTGGAACTGAAACGTAAAGGCACTTGGTAAACCCCATTGCACATTCTGCATCTCATCCAGTTGGGGATACACATCTCATCTGTGACTATTGATGGTAAAATACACCATGATTTCATGCACCAACCTTTATGAGTGAGAAAAACTTTGCCAAAAGTTATTTTGATAAGCCCTAATTATGAAGCATCTGTTTTAGGGATAGTAAAATGTGAAATAAAAATATATATCAATAAGCATATATTAAATACTGGAAGAAAATGCATCAAAATATTAAGGATAATTACTGCTAGATTTTAGCAATGCAAGTTTTACTTGGTTTCTTTAAACTTTTAGGTATGATCCAGTTTCACTGGAAATCTATAAGGGACAAAGCCCTTAGCTTCTAGGAACTTCTGGTCTCATTGGGAAAGTCTGATAACTGCTACCACCATCAGATTAATTCTCTTCTAAGGACCAGTCAAACTATCTTTGAGATTGTTGAAACAGCTTGTTCTCTGGATTTCCTAGGACCTAGTGAATATGTCAACCAATAAAACACACATTACTTAGGATAAATTATTTATATATCTGTAAGGATAGGTGCTTCCATTTACAAAATGCACAATTTATTTTCAATCAGTAAAAATATCACAAAGTCTGTCAGCATTCTTCAGACCTCTGTGCCTGCCTTAATCTCAAGTATCTCAACTGATCATTCCATGGATTTAAGATGTAAAGCTCTGGCCTCACCAGCCAGGGTGATGCACTCATCTGTAAGTTTAGACCTCAGAGGTTCAATATTCCTTACCACCCTTCTTTAAGGACAATATTTTCATATTCCCATTGTCAGACTTACCAGCCGGTGAGTCAATCTCTCTTTGGCTTAGAATTCAGATGACCTTGACCTCAGAAGATCACTTGGGAAGGAAAGGGAAGAACTCTGGAGGAGAATGGTAGCTCTCTTTCCAGAAAGCATTCTCCAAAAATCATATCTTTTAATATTTATCGACTATCAAGAAAAAGCAAACTACAAACAAACAAAAATGTCTAAAACAAAAAATGCTTGGAAGAAAGGACTGAACAAAGGAGAGATCAAGATGTGAGGTAGACTAGAAAACTCCGCATGAAGGAATGCAATGAGATCCTGTCCAACAGGAAGACATGTGGTCAGAATAGAATGACAGTGGGACATGATTGCCCTCAAACAGAAGTACTTCTAGAATCTTCATAACCTAAGGTTGCTTTTGGTCTGATCAAATTTGGAAGGTCTGGAAGGCTGGTCCCTAGGGAGCTGAGTAGGGAAGTCTCATCCCACTGGAACAGGGAGTGAGATTCACAAATTCCAGACAAGAAAAGCAGGTCAGAGAGCACAGGTAATTCTGAAAACAGCACAGTGTCTGCCTCTCAAAATGTTCTCTGGACCATCCCTTGCAACATCTTTTGATTGTTTCTGGAGACTGCTTCAATAAAGGAGTTAAAAATAACTAACACTTCCATAGCACAGCAGGAAGACGAGCTGAGCAGAAGGCCAGTGTGCATTGCAGAATGTAGCACAAGTGGGGATGTAGAAAACCATCCTGGTTTGAAGAGGCCTTTGGAGCATGGGACTTGACTACTTGCATTTGGACTGGGGACTCTTAAGAAGACTCAAGGAAGAGAGGACTGGGTCCACTCCAGTATAAAGGACCTGGCCGAAGAAAATATGTCCCCATCATTCAAATAGAAGAAAGAGATGGCAAAGCTTAAAGTGTTGCTAAGAACAAACTGAAGAGCATGGGATGCATCCTTTAAAGGTATTTGTGAAAAAGGAATGTGAGGAAAAAGCTGCCTTTTGCAGAGCTATGCCCCCCCTTCCATCCCTACTGCCATTGAGACAATTCGGACCCATAGTAACCTCATATATGACTTCTGAGGCTGTACATATTTACAGGGGAATATAGCCTTAGCCTCACCCTTGTTATTCTTCCTTGCAGGAACTGGTGGCTTTGAACCACCTACCTCGTGGTTACTAATCAAACACTTAGTGGACAGTGCCTATACTGGAACAGAGCCAGAAAAGCATTGTTTCGTGATGGTTTTTTAGCAATAATTCAGTGATTCCCAGGCGTCCTGATGGTGCCATGATTAAGCACTGGCTGCTAACCCAAAGGTTCTTAGTTTGAATGCAGAAACTCGGAGACTTACTGACCTCCTCTAAGGACAGCAGCCTATCAAACCCTATGGAGCAGTTTTGCCTTGTCAGGTGAGGTCCTTAAGAGTCAGAATTAATGAGGTCACCATGAATCAGAAGGAGTTGGACGACACAACATGACTTCCAGAATGGGGGTTGCACATTTAGATTACCTCCTGAAACTTTGTGCTAAGTGACTCCTAACTTTACCTTGAATTGCTAAGGTTATTCAAGGACCTGCTCCTGAGCGTCTTGCTCTGTATCAAATATATGATTCCTTACCAGGACACGTTCCCTCTTCTTTTTTCCTTGTCTGTCTTTGTTTGAAAGTCAGTTCAAACATGATAGCAGCACACCAGCCTTCGCTAACAGGTGACTGCATGAGGTGCATTGGCCAGAAATCAAATCTGGGTTTCGCACATGGAAAGTGAGAATTCTATCACCAATGCTTCATTTCACTTTTCTGAAAGCCCTTAAAGAAGCCCTGAAGGAAAATAGGTTGCCTGTTGGACTGCAAACTACAAGGGCAGCAGGCTGAAATCATCAACCATGTGGAGGGAGAAAAGTGAGCCTTTCTTCTCTTGTAAAGATGTAGTGTCTCAGAAGACCAATTCGCCTCTGACCTATAGGATCTCAGTGAGTAGGCCGCATCAAAACTACAGTTGTCTCATCCGAAGTAATGACAATGCAGAGCTGCCACCAGGTTCCAGAGCAAAGCTTACCTCTTCTCAGCAAAGGATGACTTTATTAGAATGTTCTAGAATTCATATTCAACTGTTCACAGCTGCAAAAAGAAGAAGTTCATTCTAAGGCTTCAAGTCTGGGGAATTCTGGTTAAGTACCCTGGGAGAAATTTGTGTTTCAACTGAAGCATAGTCCACGTTTTAGCACCATTTGTCAGAATCATCTGGGGAAGCATGTGAAGATGTGAAATTCTGATTCCGTCTACCTGGGGTAGAAATTAGAATTTCTCAGTAGGGTGTCACATCAGAACAAAGCAGGGGACCATCTGAGTCTTTCCCTGAGAGAAAGTCCATGGCATTTTCTCTCCTCAATGATTGGCCAAGGAGACATACATCCCCTTTAGTGGGAAGATCCCTTCTGTAGATGAAGTGTGGTCTGGTCCCATAAGGGTATGAATGGGGCTATCTATTTTTATTTCACAACTAAAGGAATTTATTATGGAAGTCAATAGGTTATGACATGTCAAGGTCTGGAAAGAGTAAGGACACAGTCAAGGGTCTCCTTAGCCAGTAGCCAAGTCTCTCTCCACTACTCAGTCACATACCAACCCAGTGTTCCTCTGGTTTATTGGCCTTTGTCCCCAAGAGTCAGAAAGGCTGCTGTCATTCTATCCCGTTGCTCCATTGCTTAGGAGAGATGAGAAAATCATCCCACATAGTTTTGGTGCTGCTCTTCTGAATCCCTGTGTCAAACTTGCCAGAAAGAGATTTAACAACTTGCTTCCCAATATCAGATTATATAAACAAAATCAGTTTTCCAATTAGAATTATTCCACTAGAGACTTTCACAGACAGTGGTTTGTGGCAAATCCCATCCAATCTGTTTTATGATTCAGCCACCAGCACACGATGCAGATATACCACTTCCACTTTCCTGCCATCTCGCAGCCTCGGCTTCCAATTTCCTGTGAGTTACTTTCCTTGGACACACACACACACACACACACACACTAAAATACAACACGATACATATTTTTCCTTAATCTGTAAAAGTACAGTCTAGCTTGTGTAAACAAGTGTCTCCAGGACAAATAGATGAGTACTTGTGCTATATCTGTATAACAAAGAACACTTACCCACAAGCAGCAATTTAGTTCAGGAGCAACAAATTCCACCATAGAAGAAGGACACTAGCCTGTTTGACCACGAGGTGCTGAAAGAACCAGGTATCAGGCAACATGGAACAAAAATCATATCAATATGTGCCCACTTTCCCTATATGATCGCTGAAGAGGCTAACATAATGGAGAAGACTGATGGTTCCCAGCTACCAAATGATCTGGGGTCTTCAAGACTTCAAAGTGAACAAGTGGCCATGTGCAGAAATAGCAAAGCCCACATGAAAGAAGCACACCAACCTATGTGATCATGAGGGGTGGAAGGGAGCAGGTATCAAGCATCAAAGAATAGAAAGCACATCACTACCAATGAGGGGAATAACAGGGTGGGACCCAAGGCCCATTTGTGGGCAATTGGATACCACCTTATAGAAGAGTAGTGGGAGGAGGTGAGCCAGTCAGGGTGCGGCAAAGTAGCATGAAACATACAGTCTACCTTTAGTTCTTGAAGGCTTCCTACCCCCAAATATCATGATCCCAATTCTATATTACAAATCCATCTGGACTGAAAGAGGTGCACTGTGTGGTGGTCATGTACCTGATGTCAATTTCATGATTGGGATGTAGGGGTGGAGTCTAGCTTGTTAATTTGAAGTTAGCCAATGAGAAGCCAATGAGGCCTCTTGGGCACGTCTTCCTCCTAAGAATTCTGGGAAATCTGGTGGTATTTCCCAATTGGAGTAAAGAGACTTGACTGAGTCTCTGAGAGACAAACTACTGACAAGACAAGATGATAGCATGCTGATTGATTGATCTGATTCCTGGAGACAGGAGGAGAGGCCACATGGGCTTGCTCCGATGGAGCCAAACCTCTGGGGCTGTAGAAGCCACGTGGAGACTAATGCCACGGCTGAGATGCTTGGGATCCACAGGGAGATCCCTGCAAGTGTTGAGATGTCGCTACTGCTTCTACTGCCACCAGACACACAAGACTCTGCACTCACTGGCCTGTGATTGTCCTGGTGTCATTGCACATGTTTTGTAAGTCGGAAGAAGACTTTATAGACTTGTATCGGACATATGGACTAATATCAGACTTGCAACCTTGGATTGGACTGGGTTGGGATGTTTTCTCAATGTTCCATTCCTATTGTATATAAACATTTCCCTTATATCCATATGCATGAATTTGTTTCTCTAGTCCATCCAGACTAACACACACTATTATAGATTGGACCTGGAAATTTGGGGAACCCAGGATAGACAAACCCCTCAGGACCAGTAGTGCGAGTGAGATTACCAGATGGTTGGAGGGAAGGTGGGGTAGACTAGGGTAGAGAGGGGGAGTCAATTACAAGGATATACACATAACCTCCTATCTGGAGGACAGTCATCGAGGAGTGGGTGAGGAGAGATGTCCGGCAAGATAATATATGACAAAATAATGGCAATTTATAAAGTATTGAGGGGTTTGAGGGGTGGTGGGATGGGGGGAGGAGTGGGGAAGGGATAAGAAGCTGATATCGAGGGCTCAAGTGGAAAAGCAGAGATTTGGAGAATGATGGCAGCAGGCATGCGAAGGTGCTTTGCACAGCATATATATGTACTGTTATAAGCAATGCATGAGCCCCCAATAAAATGACTTTTAAAAAAGCACTTACCCAAGTTACCTTTTTCAAAGACAGATTCTAGTTTTCAACACATAATTAAAGATCAACTTACTATCTCCCAAATAGCTATTTCTTAGCTTTGATAATTTAAATGTTCAGTCCCCACTGACCTCTTGTTTATAAGAATAATTTAAGAGACACAATAGCATACATACATCCTTGAGAGTACGTATCATATATAATTATGTCTGTCCAGATGCAGATCATTTTAAAGCATATTTTAATTATTTGGATGAAGATGCTCTACAAAGATCAACATTAGATAAGAGTGGCATTCTTCTGACTCACTTTATTTGCAGAATTTTCTGAGTTAGTTCTTTAAGGAGGAAGAGAATAAGTACTTGGATTTCATTCTGGAAGAATCTTCTTACAAGCCAATAGAACTCTGTGAACTTATAAATATTTCCATAACCACTACTTTTATATTTAGAAAAGCTGTCTTCCTTTTAAATTTCACAACAAAATAACAGTTTAAATATTCCAGAGTCTTCTTGTTACCCCAGTTCTTAGCTGACATTTCAAAACACAACTTTCTGACTTTCCTCTGGCATGGTTTTCTTTTGGGTCACCCACAGATGCAGTTGGTAAAAGTCTGCTCATTTCTAACCTTGTCACAACTGTGGAGAGTTCTGGAGGCCAAGTTTGATGATAATCTGGCAGGAAGGGAATCTTTACAGCTATGAAAAATATATTAACAAATAGAATAAAAAGGTCCTTGAGGGTAGGTATATCTACATATAATTATGGAGAAACATAAGTATATGCATGTATGTCTTTAAGGATTTCCTTGACCTTGGGAATAAAAGCTCAATTGAGAAATTGCCTGCATTTCATTTTTTTATTCACTGTCCTACATTTCACTCAACTTTCAAGTATCTCTTAGCTGTGTTTTGTCTATTACCAATATTTTCATAAACCATATAAATGATCGGTTTTAAAATTGTAAGTAAACAAGTGTTCATACCGTTCCCCTTTCCCAGTCTCCTCTCCTTTATCCTTTTTTGAATAAAGTGCCAAATGAGCTCAAGGAATCAGCTACATAAATATCTGAGTAAAGACCCTACTGGAAACGGAATAACAAGGTTAAAGTCCTTGAAGAGGAGGTTGGCATGGTTGGGGCAGGTGGTGAGACAACAAGAAAGTAGGAAAGGCGAGACAGTAGCTACTAGATCTTTGTGAGCCTTGTAAAGGTTTTCACTTTTGTTAGGAATGAAATGTAAAGTTGCTAGAAGACTTTGAAGAAGGTGGAACTTCAGTTTCAAAAGACCTCCACTGTCTGATATGTTTGAGAGGCAAGGGGAGAAAGGTAGAAGGGTCAGAGGCAAATGAAATGATACAGGCAAGAGATGAAGTTGATTTGAACCAATTTAATAGTGGGTGAGATTAAAGAAATGTTTGACTTCTGGGTGTATTTTGAAAGTATATCCTACGGGAATTTCTGACCAATTGGCTGTGTGGTGTTGAAAGTAAGAAAGTCATCAAAGATGAACCCAAGGATTCAAATTGCAAAATTGAAAGGAACTCACTCAAAATCAAGCACACTGCCATGGAATAGACTTTGATTTATAGTCACTCTACAGGCCAGAGTAGAACTTCCCCCAGGGCAGTAGGTATATATTTTTAAGCATTTTATTGGAGCTCTCACAGATATCATAACATTCATAGTTCAATCACATCAAACAGTATTTTACAACTGCAACCATAATCAGTTGAAAAACATTTTCTTTCTTCTTGAACTCCTTGATATCAGCTCCATTTTATCCCCTCCCTAGCTGCCCCCCAAATACTTCCCAGGATACATTATTTATTTTTTCCCTATAATAGAGTTTTTCTTTTTGCCATATCTTTCACAATCCAATATATCCATTAACATACAATTTTGTTGTTTGATCCCATTGAATGGGGTTTTAGAGTCATCAATGTTATCAGCTCCTTATTTCTTCCTCTCCCCCTCTCTTCCCATAATCTCAGGGAACCATTATGTCTGTTACAATTTCTGAAGGATTATCTATCTTGGCTTTCATGTACCGAGTGGTGCTAAATGTGCAAATGCATATTTTTCATATATGCATACTTGCATATATGCAAATCTAACATGATTAATGAGGTAAAACAATAATAGTAAGGGGGAAGAGCTAGATATTAAAGAACTAGAGATAGTTATGTGTTTCATCAGTGCTATACCAGACCCTGGATTTATCTTCCCTTCTGTGTGGTCCTGCTGAGAGGGACTGTCTAATTATCTTATAGGTGGGTTTGGGGTCTCCATTTCATCCACATCCCTTCACATCTATTTGGTTGCTTATTTTTGAACTTCTGATATCTCTTCTTGTTGATACCTCCTTATCACACAGACTGATGTGTTTCTTCCTTGTGGACATGGGAACTTCCCTGTTAGATGGCTACTTGTGTAACTACAAGACTTTAAGACCTCAGATGCTCTATCTTTTAATAGCCAGGAACCATTACCTTTCTTCACCACATTTGCTTATACACCCATTTAGTCTTCAGCAAACATGTCAAAAAGCTGAGTATCATATAGTGCCACACTATTAGAACATACCATTCATGTACTGAGGTAAGCTTTAAGTAGAGTCCCAATGTCCATCTGCTTCCTTGTTGCATTTGCATATAAATGCATCTATAGACAAACACCTACATATTTATATATTTACATGTATTCATAGCTATATATATGCACATATATCTACTTTTTGCTTCTTTCCTCTTTTTCCCCTGCTCCACCATCATGTTTCTCCATCATTCACTTCTTAGTAATTCTCCTCAGCTACAACTCAATTGAACAAATACAACCAGAAAAGCAGCACCTTCCCTGCCATCAATTTTAGAACACTTACTATTCCCCTGTACTCATCACTGTTGACTCCCCATTCATTCCCCTAACCCCACCCTCCAGGAAGCAGCCATACCAGTTTCTGACTCCATAAGATTGTTTATCCTACCTATCTTGTATAGGTAGAGCCATCCTCTCCCCAAACAGCATACACATCGTCACAGGATCATTAGGGATCCTGACACAGAGCAGATGCCTATCTCTCTGCTAAATACAGAGAAAGATATGTTATAAATGATCAGTCCACTCCCCCTTTCTCCCAGAGCTGCATCTCCTGGGTCCTGCTAGCCTAGTAACAAATACACTCAGTCTTCAGCATCTGTGTGCAAAAAGCGAGCATCCTAAATGTCCTCACTGCTGTTCTTGCAACCAGGAATGCAGTGGTTTAGTGTGCCCCCCTCCAGATATACCCTTAGACATTCCGTTTGGGCCCCTTGTGAGTAATCACCAACCAGTTCAGATGGTGTGCCACGTGTTGTCCCCCAAGTCAGAAGTCTATGATGGGGATACTTTAGGAATTGTGTGACTTCGTTCTTATGCCTGGTCTCTTTCACTTCCCTCTTGTTTTGCCCCTATGTGTACAGGTCAGACCGGCTGCCTTCCCTGAGCTGTATCTTCAGGACTGTCCTCTGCAGTGCAATCATTTAGGGAGAGGATGACATGTCCTGAACTTATGCCAGCAGTAAATCTTTATGGAAGCAGGAAGCCTCATCTTTCTCCTGAGTTACAGCTGGTGAGTTGTAATCACCCACCTTGTGGTTAGTAGCCCAATGAATACCTTGCTCTGACACTGGGGCCCTTAAACTGGAAAAGGGTATGACCATTTGCTGAAAATGGAAACTACTGAGGTGTAAAACAAACTTGGGGGTGAAATAGAAAGTTCAAGGTTTTGGGGGTGAATAGAGTAGTGGTGGTAGTGGATTGTCTACCCTGGGATTCCCAGTAGGTCTCCAAGTAGTGCTGTCAAGTAGGCACATGAGTCTGGCATCTGAGTCTGAAATTCCAGGCTGTACATAGAAATTGGAGAATTTTTGATTACCAACTTTATATGGCAAGGGGAGAAGTCCAGAATTAGCAGAGAACTCCTCAAGAAGAAAGATATCATGAGAGAGCTTGCTTTACCTGAGTTTAATACATACTATTCAACCACAGTGGTAAAAACAGCATGGTATTGGTAAACAGAAGTTTCACAGTTTCACATAGATACTCAGACCAATGGAAAAGAATTGAAAATCCAGAAATTAAAAACATCAGCCTACAGACAATTGATTTTTGATAAGGGTCCAAAAAATATCAAATGGGAAGCAGATGCACTTTTCAACAAGTGGTGCTGGAGAAAATGGACATCTATCTGTAGAAAAATGAAGCAAGACCATTACCTCACTCCATGCACTAGATTAAACTCATGGTGGATCACAGATCTAGAAGTAAAAGCCCAAACTATTTGGGCCATCAATGAGGGAATTGGGACCAACCTGAAAACACTGGCACAGGGAATACATAGGCTATCAGAAATACGGAAGGATACAAACACAGAGGAGACACAAAAAGACAAACGGGATCTACTGAAGATAAAACACCTGTGTACATCGAAAGAATTTACCAAAAGAGTAATAAGAGAGCAGAGAGACTGGGAAAACATCTTTAGTAATGACAAATCAGATAGAGGCCTTATAACCCAAATCTACAATACCCTGATAGCTTCCAAAAAGAGCAAAACTAATTGCCCACTGAGGAGGTGGGCAAAGGAACTGAACAGAAGTTTCACAGAGGCAGAAATCCGAATGGCCAGTAAATATATGAGAAAATGTTCCTGATCATTAGCCATAAGAGAAACACAAGTCAAAACAACAATGAGATATCACCTACTACCCTCACGGATAGCCCAATTCAAAAAATTAGAAAACAAATGTTGGAGAGGTTGTGAGGAAATAGGGACTCTTATCTACTGCTGGTGGACCTGCAGGTATGTACAGCCACTATGGAAATCAATTTGGAGATATCTAAAACAGATGTAAATTGAGCTACCATTAGACCCAATAATCCCCCTACTGGGCTTATATATACACAGAAGAGACAAGTAACAATCCACAACCAGGCATCTGTGCCCCAATGTTCATCGCAGCACAGTTCACAATCGCAAGGAGTTGGAAACAGTCCAAATTTCCATCATCTGATGAATGGATTAAAAAGCTGTGGTACATACATACAATGGAAGTACTATGCATCCCTGAAAAGTAGTGATGAACACATGAATCACATGGGAAGAACTTGAGAGAATTATGCTAAACGAAGTTAGCCAAGTGCAAAAGAACATGTACAATGAGTCCACTGAGGTAAGCTTAATAATAAATTTTTAAAAATATAAAGTGGTATCAGGAAAAATCTACAGTATACAGAATATTCTGGGGGAAAGCCCAGATAGTACAACTGGGGCCAGACCAAATCCAGGGCTACATATAGTAGCCAACTAGTGTGGGACACAGGGATGTGAGAGGTCAGATGATGTTAAGTAGCGAGGGAATGGGGCACTAACTCACCCAAGGGGAGTGTATTTTTTATGTCTCCCCACAAAACAGGAAATAAACTTAAATACGGTGTTCCCGGATGTGAACGCACCATGAAGCAATGGAGTGGAGAACCTGTGCAGAGGTCTGAGAACACAACTACAATTCCAACTATAGGGTCACCTGCCTCTCCCCCAGGGGAACTTGCCTTGGAGGTCAACACTGAACCTGCAGCTTGAGAGAGATATATCTGACCAGAATACATGAGACTAAATGAAGGGGAAGGAAAATAGAATGAAGTACATCCTGCCCACCGAGCCTTCAGGACGATATTCCCACTCAGAACTGGCAATACAAAGAGAGAAGCATATGACCGGCCCCAATATGAAATTCAGCTACCCTCACTGACCCAAGGCATTGTAGGGTCAACAGTGGAGAAACACAACCACACCAAAAAACTAGGGGTATATGACAGAAGATGGAGCTCCAAATGGAACACCAAAGATATACTTTGTGAACAGAGTGTGGCACCCCATCCCACTCAACCAGGAGACACTCCTGGAGTTAAAGAATAGACCTTAAACTATTTATAGCTTTTGTATTGTTACTGTCTTTGATTTTTGCATGTACATGTTCATGTTGGATATTGGGGGTTTTTTTTGTTAATGTTTTCATTTCTTTGGTGGCTTCATTATGGGATATCCTTTTTTAAAGCATGTTATTTTCTTTACAGGTCTATCTGGATGGGTTGGGCTGGATGGGCAGTCTGGGGATGGGAGCGATGGAACTGATGGTACCAGAGTGGATATAGGGGGCGGTCTGTTCGCTGATCCAGGGATGGGGTGAGTAGCATGTGGTTCAGGATTGGCGGTGGGGTGGGTATGAGAGGTTCGATAGGGATTAAAACTAATGTAATAGAGAGAAAATATTGAAACCCAAATGGAGGTTGAGTGTTATGTTGGAATGGGAGGAGGTATAGGGAAATAGAGAAAAAAAACTGGGGAATAAGGGGTAATTATAGAGGTTAAATGCAAGCATATACATAGGTGCATATATTCATGTGACAATGAGGAAATAGATCAATACACATATACTTATAGGCTAGAATTAGGACAGCAGATGATCATTGGCCTTCCATCAGGTACTTCCTCAGTGCAAGAACATTTTGTTCTATTAAATTGGCATTCCCTGACACGATCACAGAAAACAAATGTGCGCATAAGCAAATGTGGTGAAGAAATGAGATGGTCCCTGGCTATCAAAACATGTAGCGTCTGGAGTTTTAAAGACTTAAAAGTAAACAAACGGCCATCCAGCTCAGAAGCAACAAAGCCCACATGGAAGAAGCACACCAGCTTACGGAACCAAGAGATGCCAAATCGATCAATTATCAAGTTTTTTCACCACATTTGCTTATGCACATATCTGTTGTGAGCATCATAGATCTAAAAATTATATCATTGTAAATGAAGGGGAATTCAGATTGGGGACCCAAAGCCTATCAATAAGTGAAGCGACATCCTCTTACAGAGGGGTTACAGCGAGGAAATGAGCTAGTCTGGGTACAGTGTAGCAGCAATTAAATGTGCAACTTTCCTCTGATTCTAATGCTTCCTCCCACCAATTATCATTGTCCCAATTCTGCAAGACAGATTTGACTAGACCAGGGGTTTTACATTTGAGTTGGAAATATGGGAATTTAGGATAGACAGTCCCTTGAGACTAGTGGGGAGTGGTGACACTGGGAAGGTGGAGGGATGGTGGAGTAGAAAGGGGGAACTAAACAGTTTAACAATAAACTACATGGGTGTAGAGAGGGGGAACTAATTTCTGGGATCTACATATGACCTCGTCTCTGGGGTGCGGACAACAGGGTGGGGGGAGGTGAGTGAAGTGACACAATGGGCAGTGTACGATATGAAGAGGTAATAACAATTTGTAAATTATTAGGAGTTCATAGGGGAGGAAAAGGGGGAATGGTAAATATGAGGAGTTGGAATTTTTTGTTGTTGCTGTTTTTGTTTTTTGGGCATCACTGCCCTCTGGGGGTGGGAGTAGGAGGACCAGCCTTTGCTCCTGTGGAGCCTCTGCTGGAATTGAACCTCCATCCCAGTGGGCTGCAGTTCCGCGCACAACCACTATGCCTCTGGGGCTCAGCTCTAAGAAGTTGGAATTAAATATATATATATATATATATATATATATATATATATATATATAGAAGAAAGAGGGAAAGAGGAGCTCATGGTCGGGGGATTCAAGTAGAAAGTGTTTGTAGATGAACGTGGTAACATGTACAAGTATGCTTAATACGAACACTGTACTGAAGGTTCTAAGAGCTGTAAGAGCCCCCAGTAAAATCAATATTTAAAAAAATAAAAAAAGAAATTGAGACTTTTTGTCATGTATTGTAGCTCATAGCTGTTAAGTCTGACTCATGACAATGTGATGTGCAACACACTGAATTATTAGCCAGTCCTGTGCTCGCTTCATGCTCTTTGCGTCCACGGTTGCTGCAATAGTGTCAATCAACCTCACTGAAGGAATAGTTTGGCCTTCATTGGCCCTCTGTTTTACCATGTTATACAAAGATTTTCAGCAGCTATTTTCCCTGAAGTGAGTAGCTGATTTCTTCTTCATTGTGTTCTTTGTCTATCCACTCTGCTAAAAACCTGTTCATTTTGGGTGACCGTGTTGGCCTTTGAGAAACCAGTGACATTGCTCCAGTATCACAGGAGCAGGCAAGCCACCACAGTATGACGTGGAGTGTTGAATAAGGAAGAGTGAAGAAGAATCGATGCCTTTGAGTTGTGGTGTTGGTGAAGAATATTGAAAGTACCATGGACTCCTAACAGGATAAGCAAGACCGTCTTGGAAGAAGTACTACCAGAGTGCTCTTGAGAGGCAAGGATATGAGACTTCATCTAAGCTACTTTGGACATGTTGTCGGGAAAGAAAAGTCCTTGGAGAAGGACATCATGTTTGAGTAAAGAAGAGAGATAGTTAAAAAGAGGAAGGCCCTCAAGGAGGCAGATGAACCCAGAGGCTGCAGCAATGAGATCAAGCTCAGGGACCAGGGTGAGATGGTGCAGGACCAGAAGTATTTCCTTCTGTCGTGCATAGGGTCACTACACTCCAGGTCAGAACGGACTTGATGGCACCGAATAACAACAATCTTTGTTTTAGCAAACACGATGTCCATTTACC
This sequence comes from Nesogale talazaci, assembly GCA_004026705.1. Taxonomy (NCBI): domain Eukaryota; kingdom Metazoa; phylum Chordata; class Mammalia; order Afrosoricida; family Tenrecidae; genus Nesogale; species Nesogale talazaci. The sequence continues at coordinate 11,218 of PVJH01024811.1, read as the reverse complement.
GTGATTGTGTTTTTCCTCCTATGATGTATACGAAGTAACTTTCACCATCTTCATGGTGGGCAAAGGGTGAAATCACAGGGAGAGTGATGGCACAGACCAAAGGAAAAGAAGGTCCACAGACAGCAGCCTAATTGCTCCAGGTGTTTTCATGTCCCATTCTTGAAAATGTCATAAAGAAGGCTTGGCAGGCTGTCATTCCCTGCAAAGAAAATGCCCAATGCATTAATCAGGATTGTTTTCTTCATAGAGCACACATTGCGTTCATTGGTAGTGACCCAAGAATAACTACCTGCTTTCGTTAACATTGGTGTGTGCCCCTTCACTTTCTGACTAATTTTGAAATGTGTTCAGTGAGCCATTGTGATGCAAAGAAAAAGATTAAAGATAAACTAGAAGACATAAAAAAGTAAATTGATTAATCAAGAAAAAAAATAATGAGCAGTTCAGGTCAGTGTCAAATCACCCAATAAGCAAGGTAAGCATGGGTTTACCTGGGCATAGTTACTGATCTATAAAGAAAATGTCACATTTTCGCCACCTCAAAGATTCTGCTTCTGCATATACCTGTCATCTTTTTCTTTCTCAATACAAGTGCCTTAGTACAGAATGAAAGACTTCCTATATATAATTCCTGATGGGGACAGAATATCCATTAAGCAAGGTAAGCACAGATTTATATATCTTTACTTACTAAGCTGGAGTGAACAATTTCACATCTATGGCATGAAATAAATTTACAAACTCACAGTCATCTAGTCAATTCTGACTCTTAGTGACCCATAGAATAGGGTCGAACTGGCGCTGTGGGTTCTGAGACTGGACCTCAATGGGAGTAGAAAGCCGCAGCTCTCTTCTGGGGACTGCCTAGAGCTTTCACACTGCTGACCTTGCCGGCACAAGCACCAGAGGCAACCACTGTGAAACAAGTTCACATCGATGGTATAAAATATGTGAAACTGTTCACTCCAAGTTAGTAAGTTGCTGGCTTTTTTCCTTGCTAACTGGGCAATCTGCCCATGCTAATGGCAGAAACTGTGTAGACAATCAACAAATCAGGGCGCAGAAGATGGTTTTGCTACCATGAGGATGAAATAATCATCCAGTCCAGATGGAGGAAATGTAACGCTTAATGCAGAATCATCATTCTTGGTGGCCTTGGTGACAGGCTACTAATAACATGTGGGATAATGGTTCTTAGCAGTGGAGCAACCTGTGACCTAGCTAGCACCACCTTGGGGAATGGTGATGTGGCAAGAAACAAGAGAAGTTGAATTCATTGTGACTAACAATGACAACCTTAGTGCTTACCATTCAGGAATCTCAGATGGCAAGGTTGGTGTCTTGCACTGTCTTTGGCCACTGTTGGAGTAAATAAATGACAACTCTGCTGCCTCAGTCCCATTCACTACTTAATAGCAGGGTGCACAAGGGAGTAAACAAAATACGTTTATGAGAGCTTTTTTCTTTTTCCAAGAGAGAAGAAAGAAGACGTGCTGAAATACACCTGGGATTTCAGCAATTATTTCCCTGGAATTCCTGTGGGTAAACACACAAGGTATTTGTTATACATTATTTAAAGATAAAGCAAAAATAAGCCCTCTAATGGAATCTGTGCACTTTATTCTGTTAATTCAGGCCTTCATAATAAATTCAAATCTCACAAGTACTACAGGCCCAAATTTAAGACTGAGAACATGACTTTCAAAGTAGAGCAAGTTGAGAAGAACTTACTAGCAATTTCTTTGGGGTGAAGTCAGCTCTCCCTTCCAAGGTGGGCAGCCCCCTGGGCTCAGGAAGGCCCTAACAAGGAGGAGAGGTGAGTCTTCCTACTTGGAGTGACCACCAGCCACGGAGCACTAATATTTAATAAAGTTGGGCTCCTTTGTGAAGTATGCAAAGTTCAATTGAGTTTTATGCCATTTTCTGGAACCAATTCCTTTGGAAACTACAATTTGGCTGGTTGAATTTACAAAACTCTTAAACATTTTTGAGGGTTGGAATGAAGAATTGAAGGAAGCAAGGAAAGGGAATGAATTTGTTTCTGATGTTGATCTTCTGCCACCTGGATAGTGATAAATGAGAAAGAAAATATTAAATGACACAGACTTGAGGTGGAAGAGCAGGATAGTAAAAAGTACCAGGAGGTTAAGGCAATTTGAAGACAAGTGATGATTTCATTGGATCTTTTGTTTTAATAAGGAAAGATGCTAGAGTCACACATGAAAGTAGGTAGAAATCCAAATTTTAATCCTGACAAAACAACATATTCAAGAAGGACAAAGCGGGTTGAGCCCCAGTGGCGTTGTGGTTGTGTGCAGGACTGTGGCCCACTGGGTTGGCCGTTCAAATCCAGCGGCAGCAAGTCTCGGCCTACTACTCCCACCAGAGGGCAATGATGCCCCCAAAACAAAAAGGACAAAGCTTTTTTTTAGAGCTTTGCAAATTATTCAACCTCTTCAGGTACTCACCCAAACCTCAAATCTCCCTGTTAATGCTGATGATAAGAAAAAGAAAAACTTTTTTGGCTAAATAAAGCCCACAGATAGGCAATTATCACAGTCCATTAGGAATGATCAGTTTAAAGGAATGCTTTAAATAACTGGTGTCTCTTTGCTATAACTCACTATATCTTTTTACTCTGTATAATCTAAATAAGAGCACATCAACCTGTTCTCAGCAGTAGGATTAATACCAGATTAAAAATAAAATATACATAAATAGATGCTAACTGCTTGGAGGGGATTTATTTATACTCCAAATAGACAAAAAGGATTTGGCAATCAAAGACAATTTTATTTTTCTTTTTTCAATAGAGATGCCATTGAAGGGCTGTCAAATTTTGTGTGGCTAAACAAAGCTATTAAACATCCTTCACCATGATTCCATAAAAGATTGGTGTTTCAGATTCATCCGTGGAATAAAGATGTAGCTGTCTGTTCCTGTAAAGATTTAAAGCTTTTGGAACTCTATATAAACAGTGTCTAGAAAATCTCTATGACTTGAAATTGATTCAATGGGCTTGCTTTGGGGTTTTTCAATCTTCAAAACAGTGTTGATGTCATAAAAAGCTTAGTAGGTATGGTAGTAATTAAAGGAAGGAACACTTAGCTATAATGGGAAATAGTGAAAAGCTAAGACTGCTTAGATCTCTAGTGTGGGGCAGAGGCATTCAGATTTATTCTTTTAATTACCAGGGTGTTGAAAAGTATACATCCAATACCTTAACATTTGGGCTATCTACTGCACAGTGGTTAGTGTGCTCAGTTCTTTTACCTATGTTACTTAATCTCCAAAAGAGTCTTGGGAAAGAGTCCTTATTGTCATTTCACTGACGAAAACACATCTGAGGAAGCACAAATAACTTCTCAACCAAAGGTTATCCAGAACATAGGGCAGAGGCAAGATTTGAACTGAAGTCCACCTAGCTCTGCCTTTTCTGTCCTGCATTATGCCAATATGCCAGGGTGATAGGTCAGTTTGAATCTGATCTATACTTTATCATCATTATTTTGTAATCTAAGTTGTCAATCCTTAGAAGGGATAATATATTGCAAGGCAATATAAACTGAAGGTGTATTTTATGGATGGAATTGCTATAGGAAAGTCTTCTCTTTTTCTCCCTAATCAGGCAATCTCCCCACCAGAACCCCCTTTCCATCTGATTTTCATCGAGTTCACAGGCAAATGAAACAAAATAAGTGATTACTTGGTAGCTGTTCAAAATGTTCTCATTTTAGGTATGCTTGCATTTCAGTAAGGAATTCACCAAGTTTCATTAAAAATAAATGAAAAATCCTAACTCAAAAGGTTTCCAAGTCAAAGTGTCCATAGAGGACAAATTAGAACCATTTCCTTTTCAGTTCAAAGGCTACAAATCTGTAGAGGAGCAGACAGTCTCAGTCTCATCATTCTCTCGAGGAGCAGCTGGCAGTGCTGACCTTGTAGTGAGCCCCAGAGGGAGTATCCACTACACCACCACTTGTCATGGAACTGAAGAAACCATAGTCAGTAGCCAGGGAAGATACTACATGCCCATACACTTTTGCCTAGATTCTCTGGACTTTTCTCTCTAAAATGTATATAAAAATGCATGGTTAATTAGAAAGTTATTAGGATGAAAAAAATGGTAAATATTTTTTGATGGTAAATATTTTAATATTGAATAGTTAGGCTTCCAGGAAAGTCTGAATAACAGGACTCAATTAAATCATGAATGTTAATCTTCATGACTTAGGAAATAGCAATAACCAAGGCAAACAATATTTGATGCCCTGGGATTAGTTCTCCTTTCTCTTCTACTCTCTACAGGATGCTACCTCCTATTCTGCTGCCAGCTGATTCTCTCCAACTTCTCTTTCTCTTTAGTTCATTCTCTAGTTACCTTTAGTTACTAACTTTTATCTGAGATGCTTTAATGGTGCTACCTTGCTTAGTCTCACTATAAATCCCTCTGGGTCCAGTCAAAAGATTTAAGTGATTACAACCTACTATGAAAAGCTCATGCTGGACAAATGCCTTAAGCCAGAGCACCTCAAAATCCACAAGCAATAGACAACCATGTACACTTCAGATAAAATAGAGAAAAAGCAACTGCAAGCATCTGTTAATAATTGGAATGTGAAATGTATGACATATGAATCTAGGAAATTGAAAGTTATCTGCGGTGGTTACATAATTTTATGTCAACTTGATAAATGTAAGCGTGAAGACTAGCCTGCCAGTCAGGTCACAGTCTGATGATGCCTCCTTGTGGGAATGGCTTTCTCATGAAGATTCTGGGTACTTACTCTTTCTCTCCCTCTCTCTCCCTTCATCTTCCTCTTAGCAAGGCACATAGCTGAGACCTGTCAGAATCTTGAGATGCACTCACCGCCACTGGACCCAGCAAACTTTGCACCTACTGACCTGTGATATTTCTGCCTTTTGCATTATTGCATGTACTGTGTAAGTCTGAATAGGTATTTCTGGAATAGTATCAGACTTATAGGCTAATATCAGACTTATAGACTTATTCTAGATTGGATTGGGATGTTTGCTTGATATGTAATTACATCTTGATATAAAACTATCTCTTATATTAGTGTCTGAATTTGTTTCCTTAGTTAACCCTGTCTAATACATTGTCAAAAATGAATTGCATAAAGTTCAATATCCTAAATATTAATAAGCTCATATGAATTCACATGTACCATTTAAAATTGGGCAGTCATATGGCTTAGTGTGCCAGTAATGACAAACAGAAGAGAAATTATGATGCATTTGTCATAAAATAGAATATTTCAAGATCTGTTCTGAAAAAGAATTCTTTCTGTGATAATATCCATATCCACTAAAACCAAAGATGAAGAAATTGAAGATTTTCCCAAAATTGATCATATATATAATTAAGATGCACTGCTAATTACTAGTGATTAAAATGCAAAAATTAGAGACAAAGAGGTAGAAACATTAGTTGGAAAATGTAGCCTTGGCACTATAAATAACACAGGTGATCACATGATAGAATTTTGCAAGATTAATGACATTCATTGCAAATATCTTTTTCTAGCAATGTAAATATGACTATTTGCATGAGTCTCAACAGACGGAATATGTGAGAATTAAATTAACTACATATGAAGAGGCCATTAATTGCTCATATTCAAGTTCAAGCTAAAGAAAATGAGAAAAAATCCACAAGAGATAAAATAAAACCTTTACGTTCCAGACTATAACAACAGATTTGATGCATTGAACACAAATGACCTAAGACCAAATGAGTTGTGGCCTTCACAATAAGAATAAAGATAAGACAAAAGAGAAAGAAGTTACCAAAATATATGACAGAAGGAAATCTGGAAATTATTCAAGAACTTGAAAGAAATGATGAAATAAAAACTGTACAAAAATTTCAAAGGGACTTAAGTAGAAAGCAAATGTTTTGAGAATGATGAGGGCAACAAATGTATAAATGTGCCTAATATACAATGGATGTATGCATGGATTGTGACAAGAGTAGTATGAACCCCCAATAAAATGATTTTAAAAATTCAGAAGACTTAGAAAAGGAGGAGGAATAGAAACAGAATGGAGATACATAATGCTAGATTTGGGGGATTGCCATCAATGGAATAAAACACAAAATGAATTGTTCTATGAAAACCTAACCTGCTCTATAAATCTTCACCCAATTCACAATAAAAATTAAAACAAAACAAAAATTAATCAAACTACATAATAATGCTGCAACTTATTTAAAATATTAAGGTGTAAAGATGTCACTTTGATAATTAATATGTACCTGCCCCTAGTTATGGTATTTTCCATCTTTTGTATGTATACAAAAACTGATTAATGAATAAGGAAAATCCAAGAAGAATTGATGCATTTAAATTATGGTATTGATGAAAAAAAGACTATGTCATGGATTACCAAAAGAATGAACAAATGTCTTGGAAGAAGCAAAGCCATATTCTCTTAAGAAGCAAGGATGATGAAAATCCATCTCATACACTTTGCACCTAGGAGGGACCAGTATGTGGGGAAGAACAAACTAGGTGAAGTCGATAATCTATGAAAAGAAAAGACAAAGGTCTTCATAGAAGCGGATTGACACAGTACCTTCAACTATGGGTTCGAATATAGCAATGATGTGCAGATAGTTTAGGACCAGACAATGTTTTGTTATATATAGTGTTGCTATGAGTCAGAATAAACTTGAAAGCACATAAAACCAATGACAATGACATCTCAGATATCAATTCATGGTCAAACTGAGTAAGGTTAAGCTATGATGCATAATTAGAAAAACAAAACACTAAAATGGGAGGATTGCAAAAATGACAATCAGTTGGTATGTGAAATTAAATATATACTTTGTAGACACAGCCTGTTTCAACTAGTTTAATATGTGATTAGTTGTGCAATGGAGCAGGGCCACTCTTGGCTGAAACTAGCAAGTTCTGTGCTACAGAATTTCAGGACACTTTTACTCTTGAGGGTTGGCAAAATTAGAACGGCCATCTAAGCATGAATGCCTTCTTAATGCTACACTCTGGGTGCCTACTTTTAACCAACCTCATCCAGTCTTGTGACTAAGAGGAAGTTTCTTTCTATTTGACTTCCTTCTATTTTATATTGCTTGAATTTTAAAGGTGTGTCTACTGGGAATACTGCTTTTTACAAAAACAAATGTTAAGTCCACAAAAGTTTCAAAATCCTCTTGATAGGTTAGCATTTTCACTTAGATTACCTCTCAAAAACTCACTGCCATTGAGTTGATTCCAATTCATGGTGATCCTATAAAGCATAGTAGAACTGGCCCCGGGGTCTAAAAGTGCGAATCTCTACAGGGATAGAAAATCTCACCTTTCTCCTGTGCAGCAGTTGGTAGTTTTGAACTAATGACCTGTGGTTAACAGCCCAATGAATAACCCACTATACCAAATAACCTGAGCATAACCACAGTTCATTCCATTCCAACTGGCTGCTGAGAATTTGCCTTAATAGGAATTTGCATTAATTTACTCAGATACATAAAGATCACCACGGAAGGATTGGTGTAAGGTAGATTTTCATTCAACTTATCTGAAGTGAAATGCAAATTCTCAGCAGAGGGTCAAACTGGAATGAACCTGTTAGAAGCCCTGAAAGCACCAATGATTAGCCAGAGATTTTATTTCACCTTGATAAACACTAATTAACAATGATAAAGTGGACGTTTTGCCATCAATTTTGCTTCCATTTTTATTGAAAGGGTGATAGTGACTCACGTAGTTATTTTCTAAACTGAGATCCAGTGAATTGCATACATTTGAACTCTTCTTCCAAGGTGAAGAATGAAATGGCTTGTGGGTGAAGCATCAATATTTTGTCACAGAACAGAAAAACAAGAGTACTTTATTTTTCCCCAATGGAAGGTTTTAATTACTTGAATCATGTGGTGTGCAACAAAAATTATTTTCATTTAGGTCATAAGCTGTTAACAATATCATATCCATAAAGACATGAGCCATTACATGATATCTTAAGTGACACACACATCTGAAACATATTGGACTTGAAAGTAAGCCAAATAACAATTGTAGGGAAACAATAAGGCTAGATGGTGGTTTCTTTTTGTAGTAAATTAAATGTGGGCCATAAAATCTTTCTTTGTAACATATAAGATATATAGTGAACACTGTGGTTGACCAACAAGGTTTCCTGTAGATCCTCGCTCTTTGAGATGGCGGTAGCATTATCTGTTAATGGCAATGGTTGCATCCCTCTTCTGGGAATTGTCTTCAGTCTACCAATACTGCCTTGTCCAAGGTTACACTCCTGTTAGTTAGAGCAGCTTGTAATCAATGACTACTTGATGCAGTAGTATAAGGCCTGATCCTCTTGTCTCTATTAGAGGCACCTGTAAAAGATCATTCCAGCTCAATCGGCTCCAGGTACTGATACTGCAGCAGACATTTTCTTCCCTTTCTGCCCAATCCTTCTTTCCACATATGCACACAGGAGTTGTTTCTGATAACACTCTTCAATAATTTTCACATATGAAAATTGTCAATGTCATTTTCCTATGGACTCTAATCTATATTGATTATAATCAGATAAGATCTAAAAAAGCAGAATTTAAAATGGCATTTTGTGAAATTGATTAGCAATAAAAATCCATAAAATGGAATTGTATGCTAAGTTCAAGAATGGCATGTAAGTCTGGGTTGGCTAGAGAAACAAATCCATAGACACTTAAATGTGTATAAGAAAGAGTTTTATATACAAGAGCAATTGAATATTGAGAACACAGCACAGTTCAGATCAAGTGCATAAGTTTAATATTAGCCCATATATCCAATCCCAGTCTATAAATTCCTCTTCAAACTCATCAGACACATGCAATTATGCCAAATGAAGGACAATCATATGCCAGGGAGGGGGTGTAAGTCTTGTGGATCCAGTGGCGGTGTAAGCATCTCAGCACTGTGGTGGGTCTCCACATGGCCCCTCCAGCTCCAGGGCTCTAGCATAGCTCCATGTGTCTTGTCATCAGGAATACCAAGCAGAGAGTAAATGTGTCCTGCATATCTTTGTAGCATCTCCAAATGAGGTCATCAAGCAGTGACCTGATTGACAGGTCAAACTTCTTCCCTTCATTCTTAATAGTCTCAAGTTGGCACCAGATTTTGTTACTGCCACAACCTACTTGGTCTAATAATATGGCATGGCCTTATAATCACCTACCTGACATGATTGCTGAAGACAATATGGATGCATAAGCAAATGTAGTGAAGAAAACTGATGGCTCCTGCTTATTAAAAGATAGAGCATCTGGGGTTGTAAAGGCTTGTAGTTAACAAAGAGGCCATCTAGCAGGGAAGCAAGGCTCACATGGAAGAATCACACCTGCCTGTGTGATCATAAGGTGTCAATGGTAAGAGGTATCATTAGTTCAAAAGCAAGCAAAATCAATGTGAAGAGGTGTGGCTGCAAATCCACCTGTAAGAAAATTGGACAGTCCCTCTCAGAAGGGTAAAAAGGAAGGGATGAAAAATCTAGGGTTAAGGATAGCACTGATTGAAACACATAACTATCCTCTAGTTCTTTAATATTCCCTCCTGTAGCAGTCATGTGCTTATGTTAATTTTATGATTGAAATGTAGGGGTGGAATCTAGCCTGTTAATCTGGAGATAGCCATTGATTAGCCCATGAGGCCTCTATGTGGGCATGGCTTTCTCCTGAGACTTCTGGGAAATCTCGTGGTATTTACCTCATGAAGATGAGAAGCTATCTTCCCCAGTTGTGGGGAGTTAGTCTCAGAGGCGATAAGTCACAGGAAAGACAAGATGGCAGAGTCCGAGAAGCTGGAGGAGTTGGCACAGTTTTGCCCTGATGGAGCCAGACCTCTGAAGCTGGAGTGGCATGCTGTTGATGGACCCTGAGCCCTGGAAGCGAGGAGCCATGTGGGGACCCCTGCCAGAATTCTGCACCCACTGACCTGTGACTTTGTGAGTCGGAAGGAGACTTTGTAGACTGATTTTGGGCATATGGGTTAATATTGGACTTATGGTTTTGTACTGGACTGGATTAGGATGCCTTCTTAGTGTCACATTCCTTTTGTATTTAACCCCTTTCCTTATGTCTATATGTGTGCCTATGAAATTTGTTCCTCTAGTCTACCTGGACTAACACACCTCCCTTTACTATTATTGTTTTATCTCATTAGTCATGTTATATTTTCATATGTGCATTTGTTTATTTAAGATCTTTCAGTACATGAAAGCCAAGATAGATAACCCTTCAAAAACAGTAACAAGAGTAATAGATTCTTGAAGGTACAGAAAGAGAAAGGGGGGAAGAAAGTATAGGGAACTGATACCACTGATGACTATATAGTCCCACTTAATGGGATTGAACAACAGAACTTTATGTTAATGGATATATAATGGTGCAAGATATTTCAAAACAAAAGTACTATAAAGGAAAAATATAATAAAGGTTCTGGGGGGTGGGGGAGGGAGAGGATAAAGAGGAGCTGATAGCAAGGAGTTTAAGAAGAAAGAAAATGTATTGAATGTATTGCTGTGGTAGCAAGTATACAATACTGATTGATGTGATTAAACTATGAATTGCTATGAAATCTGTAAGAGTTACCAATAAAAACCTATTATCAGAAATGTGTGAAAATGGACAGCCTGTGATACAGTATAGCAATGTAATTGTTAATATTTTCATTGATGGAGTTGTGCTACTACATAGGAAATATGCACAGATATGCAATAGTTCATGTAGATAAGAGGTGTGGGATATTGTGTCTTTAAAACATGACTGCAACTTTTAAAAATCACCTTTACCTTAGTAGATTAGGATCATAACCACCATTGCTTGGTCTGATTGGAGTTTGTGACTGCTTCAATCAATAGGTTTGGGTAGAAATGATCTTCCTAACAATATGTCCTACAGTATCACATAGCTTTTCTCATCTTTGTTCACTTTTGAAAGCCTGTGCCAGAATATAAAAAGCCAACAACCCCAAGAAAGCCCAAATCATAGAGAGAGGATCTGGTTGAGCTAGGTGTTTGCGTCATTTTAGCCCAAGTGCCAATTATATGAAAAAAGAAGCCTACAGGTAAGGATTCTTCAACCTCAGCACAATGGACAGTTTGCCTAGGTACTTTGCATTGTAGGAGACTGTCTTATGTATTGTAGGATATTCACCAGTATCTCTGGTTTGTGCCTACTAGATGCCCA
>PVJH01024810.1:0-32515 GCA_004026705.1 Nesogale talazaci | reverse complement strand
GGGTGAGCTGAAGGACTCCACTGGAAACCAAGAAACAAAGTTTCCGGGACTCTGGGATGGGTGTGAATGTGTTTATTTTTTAATTGCTATTAATATTTTTTTTAAAACAATAAAGATCGAAAACCCCCTGATCTGCAGCCCCACTTCCGGTGGGGTTTCTCTGGTGCTGCAGCCCGTCTCCCTGGCTTCTTTCTTCGCCGGTGTCCGTGGCCCTTGGGCCCAGCAGGGCAGGGCCCCCCACCCCAACTCCGGTCTGGGCTGAGCCAGCGGTCAGGTGGGGTGCCGCTCAGCTCTGAAGCTCTGATCTCCAGATGTGCCCATTCATCCTCCAGTCCTCGGGTCCTGGTGTCCTGCCTGTCACTGTCCCCTTTGCTAGAGTTAAAGAAGGGGCATCCTTCACCCCCCTGCTCCCCCGACTAACACAATTGAGCCAAAGACAGGTTTGAGGACCCCACTTCCAGCTCAGGAATGCCTTTCTCTCTTTGTGTCCCTAAAGAAGCCCTTGTTAGGTACCCCGCCTTTCCTCTTGACCCAGAGCCAAGCCAGGGTACACCTGGGGAAATTTCCACCCCGGGTTGAGGTGTGTTCCTCTGCCCGGAAGCTCCTGCAAGCACAGTCTCTTCTTGATGCTCCAGTAATTCTTTGATGAGAGAGGCTGTGCAAACAGGGGGAGAGAGAGGCCCCAGCTGCTGGTGGAGGCGACCAGGGACTGCTTCTCCAGCAAATGAGATGGAACCTCCTGCCTGTACCAGCCCAGGGCCCTGCCATCAGCTCTCCAGAGGTGCTCCAGGCACCGGCTTTCCTGGACCGCCTGCTATGGCGCCCAGCGTTATGTGTTGCTATTTGAACTTGGGGGTGGGGGTGGGGTGCTTTCCCAATCTCTCTGAGCCCCAGGCCTTCTGAAGCCAGTCAGGAGACCTCAGAGCACAGGGGTTCCGTGATGATGGGATCTAAGGGCCTGGCGCTCTCAGGCCTCTGGGAGTGTGGCATCTCCCTGCTGCTCCCTCCATCTGTCGAAAGTCCAGGCAGACAGAGCAACAAGGCCGCAAATGGAAAAGGACAGCGGCATCCTGTCTGTAGCGGCTTCCTTCTCTGCTTTTCATCGCTCCTCTCCTGATGAGCCGGGAGGCAGCACGGTGCAGCCAGAGGGGCTTCCAAAGAGACTCTTCCCGCCCCCCCTCCACCTCCCCCCTCCACGGGCCCTGGCTTTCTGGAAGGTTTATTGGAGTTGGATACACTTCAAAGGGATCACAGAGCAAGCTCAGAAATGTGCCCAAGTTTCATCTACTTATCCAAGCCGCCCGAAGCCTTCAAACCAGCTGTCAAGCCTCTCTAGAGAAGCCTTGTCCCGCACATGTCTGAAAACTCCCTGTTCCGGTTGGGCCTCGAACACCATCGGCCCAGCCTATGTCTGGCTTCTTAGAAGCCTTGCCCTCTTTATTGCCCTGCCAGAGCAAGGTGTGTCCTTGGCAGAGGCGTGGCATCAGGCCGGCTCTGGAGCACACCGGAATGTCTGGCGGGATGGTTTCAGTTCACGTAGGGGTCGCTCTACACTTCCTCCCTCACTGGCGACTCTCAGTTGACCCTGGTCCTCACATAAAACATTCAAAAGCAAAAGCATCCTCTTTGCATTGAAGCAGCAGCCAGGCTTTGGATGGGGGACCAGGACAGCTGTTAGAGTGCTCCCATCGGAAGGGCAGCTTCTCCTTCCAACCTGGGCTGCCTCGGGCCAAGGAGGAAGAGAAGCAGGGACCAGCTGTTGCGCGGGGCAGGCGGGCTTTGAAGGCCAGAGGGGAGCCTGGCGTCTGGGAAACATCCGACCCTGCCTCTCTGAGGACCACCAGCGGATCAATCCTCGCAGAGCTGCAAAAGATGCTTCCCCCCTCTTCTTCCCGAGTCCAATTCACGCTGCTCTTCAGGGATTCTACGGCAGGCTAGGTTTAGGCTTTGATGGTTTGAGTGCTTGTCTCCCTGGAGTTTGAAATTGCTGTATTTTCTTGGACCATGAAGAACCAGATGGGAAGCTGCATTTTATAGTCTTTTCTGTTGCTATGGTCAGCAAAAAATTCCATGGTTCTTGCTCATAAGTTTGGGAGCTGGGGGAGCTGAGGAGAAAGGCAGGAAGAGTGACTGCTCTAACCCTTTTCGTCGCTCACCCTCAGCAGCCCCCCCCCCCCGCCCCCTGCCCCAGCTATTCCTCTGGCTCCACTTCTTAGCCTCTCCCAGGGCTTTAGGGCAGCACACAGATCATCCCACGGGCAAAGTCTAACCTGGTGAGTGCATTTCCTCTTTCTAGTGCGTGCCGGGACTTGTGGGGGAGGCTTTGGGGATTTAGAGACAAACTAGACGGATGGACGTGGCCCCGGCCCCCGTCGGTACCGATGGCGAGGAGACGGCATGGCAAATCGGGCTGCTGTTGTGGGTCGGTGCCGTCCAAAGCTGGTTCCGACTCACAGTGACCCCAGGGCCACAGCACAGAACCCTGCTTGGTCCTGTAGCAGCCTCACAATTGTTCTTACATTGAGACCCATGGGTGGCGCCACTGGGTGGCCGGTCACTCCGTCTGGCAGAGAGCCGTCCTCTCCTTCACTGCCCTTTCTTTTACCAGGCACGAGTGTCCTTCTCTGGCACCTGGTCACTCCTGACAACGTGGCCCGGGTACATTCACCAGGAGACTGCAGTCAAAGGGCATGGCCCAGTACCGGGCACCAGGGGAGCACACTTCAGATGGATCGGGCAGAGGGCAGAGGGCATGCCCAGGTCCAGAGAGATGACTGAAGCCAACGTGCCGAGGGGCTGGAGAGAGCCCAGTGGGTGTGGTCGGGATTGGGGGCCTGGGCAAGAGAGATGAGATGCCAAGCCACCGTCGGGTCTTCCACATGAATGTGTCTGAGATGGAGGGAAAAGGCTGCAGCCTCTTTGGGCTGCAGGGAAAAATCCCAAATTAGATGCCTTCTGGAATTTAAATCTCTTTTGTCACAATCTTTCCCCTTGTCCTCAGAACCCAACGGAACCGATTTAGACTCTGGCCTCACATGTGGTGTGTTAATCGCTTTACCAGAGCAGACCTTCTGCGGTTGTCTCCCTTTCCTCAATGCTTGCTGGGAGTGGAACGTCCCCATGGCCGGCCCCTCTGATCTCACAATGGACGGGGAGTGGGGCCAAGCTGCCAAGCCTGGTGTGCTCATTGTTCTTTGGAAAGCTGCATCTCACCCTCCGTTCCACAACGTCCAACTGGAATTTGAATTTGGGAATTGGATCGCGTTGGAATCAGAGAGCACTAATTCCATAATAATTAGGTGGGTGTTGGTATTCCTGCTCAGTAAGTAACACTGGTGCTTGGAGCTGTGCCAGGAGGCCAGGGGGAGGATGGGTCTCCCGGGGAAGCAGTATTTCCAGTGGATAGGCCTTCCGTTACCGAGCTCCGCCTCACCTCTAAGGGGTTGACTGCGGGGCTGTCAGGAGCTGGGAGAAAGTGCTCTGCCCTCCAAGAAAAACAAAAGGTTGGAATGCAAGTCGTGCCCTTTGGCTACAGCGGAAATAATAACAGGAACTTGCCCCACCCACCTCTATCTACCGCAGGTAGCTGAGACTTTGGAAATGAGTTGATTGTGATCTTTCTCTCCCTTTCAAGCAGCCCCATCCAAAACAAATAGAGCCTGGACCTGCTCTGTCTGTGCGACCGCAATGGTTTGGGCTGACTGCCTGAGAGATCACTTGAATACTTCCGCCCCAAACAGAAAGTTCTCCCTAGAGGCTTTTGATAAGCAGAGGGAGTTGAGGGGTGGGAGCTGGGACCTGTGGATTAGTGTTAGGGATGGGCCGTTTTTATCCAGCCCAGCCCAAAGATCGAACATAAGACTTGTACCCGAGTGCCTATAACAAAGCACATGTTTGTGGAATAACAGCTACAAGTCACATGTGCTAACATTTGCAGGCCGGGCGTCATCATTCTCCTCCCAAATGGTCACTTGACTTTCTGCCTACATATCAGGATAGGCAGGGAGTTTGTAATTGAATTCTACTAATATCGTTTGGGCTGGTCTTGGTTCGGCAGGTGATGAAGGTAATGAAGGCCGGCCATGTCAACTACCCGATGCAGAGGAATGAAAAGGGAATGACTGTGGTTAGGGGCCATCCTCACCCAACCTATAGTGACTGTATGCATGACAGCATGAAGCACTGCCCACTCCTGCCGTGTCCTCACCATTGTTCTTGAGCCATTCTTTGTTTTTTTTTCTTTTTCGGGGGTGGGGGTGGGGGCATCACTGCTCTCTGGTGGGAGTGGGAGGCCCAGCCTTGCTCTTGGAGAGCTGCTGCTGGAGTTGAACCGCCAAGCCAGTGGGCCGCAGTCCCGCGCTCAACCACTACGCCACCGGGGCTCAGCCCGAGCCATTCTTGTAGCTGCTCTGTCCATCCACCTTGTTGAGGGCTCTCCTCTTTTATGTCCAAAGGATGCAAGGTGAAGTCTTGCCAGCCTTGCCTCCATGGAGCGCGCGGGCCATACGTCTTCCAAGACAGCTCAGTTTGCTCTTTCAGCAGTCCAAAGTGCTTTCAGTGTTCTTTTACCAGCAACACAATTCAAGTGCATGAATTCTTTTTTCGGTCTTCCTTACTCAGAGTTCATATGCATATGATACGATGGAGAACACCAGGGCTTGGGTCAGGCGCCCCGTAGCCCTCAGGGTAATATCCTTGCTTTTCAATATTCCAAAGAGGAATTGTGCAGCACGTGTGCAGACCGCAGTGTGTCTTTCAAACTCCTGACGGTGCTTCCATGAGCAGTGATTGTGGATCCAAGCAAGACGCCATCCTTGACGTCACCCTCCTCCTCATTTACCGCGATGCGACCTCTTGGCCCACTTGTAAGGATTTTGATATCCTTTACAATTAGCTGTGATCCAAACCTGAGGGTATGGACCTGGATTTAAAATGATTTGTGTGTTAGGCCGGGTTGGCTAGAGAAACAAATCCTGAGACACTCATTTATGCGTAAGAAAGAGTTTTCCTGGTGGTCGCCAGGAATGGGAACCCAGTGGCTGCCGCCTTGGCCAGGTGGGTTTCTTGAGTATGAGCAATGTCTTGTGTCCTTGGGGCCGGGCAAAAGCTCCCCCTTGGGCGCCTATACAATGGAAACATGGAGAATTCATGATAGATGATCCCTTCAGGACCAGTGGTGAGAGTGGTGATACTGGGAGGGTGGAAGGCAGGTGGGGTAGAAAGGGGAAACCAATTGCAGGGTTCTACATATAACCTCCTCCCTGGCGTACGAACACTAGGGAAGTGGGTGAAGGGACACATCGGAGAGTGTATGATATGACAAAATAATGATAATTTGTAAATTATTAAGGGTTCATGAGGGATGGGGAGTGAGAGGGAGGGGAAATATGGGGAGCTGATACCAAGGGCTTAAACAGAAGGAGGATGTTTCGAGAATGATGATGACAACAAATGTACAAATGTGGTCTGCATACAATAGATATATGTACTGATTGTGATAAGAGTTGTATGAGCCCCCAAGAAAATGATTTTAAAAAAGAGTTGTATGTCAAAGAGTACTTGAATATCAAGAAAACATCCCAGCCCCATCCAGATCGAGCCCATAAGTAAGATATTAGCCCATACTAGTCCATAAATTCTTCTTCAGATACATGCAGCCTATGCAATGATGCCTGTGTTAGTCTGGGGAGACTAGAGAAACAAATTCATAGACATACATATGGATATAAGGATAAGGTTTATGTACAAGAGGAATAGGACATTAAGAAAGCATCCCAACCCAGTCCAGTTCAAAGTTATAAGTCCGATATTAGCCCATATGCCTGATACCAGTCTACAAAGTCTCCTTCTGACTCACAAAGTCATAGGTCAATGGGTGCAGAATCCCGGTGCTGGCAGGGGTCTCCCCATGCCTCCTTGCTTCCAGGGCTCAGGGTCCATCAACAGCATCCAATGGTGGTAGAAGCAACTCAGTGTTGGCAGGGGTCTCCACATGGCTTCTCCTGCTTCAGAGGTCAGGTTCCATCAGGGTAAGGCTGTGTGGCTTCTCCTCCGGCTCTTCCAGCTCATTGGATGCTGCCATCTTATCTTATGTAGTTTGTCATCTCAGAGACTGCCTCCCAACAACTGGGGAGATGGCCTCTCATCTCCACGAGGGAAATATCATGAGATTTCCCAGAAGTCTCAGGAGAAAGCCATGCTCACATGGAGGCCTCATTGACTACTCAATGGCTATCTCCAGATTAACAGGCCAGACTCCACCCCTACATCCCAATCATGAAATTGGCATAATGAATACATGACCGCCACAATGCCGAATGCAGGAACATCACAAGCCAGTGGGTGAAAAGTTTTGTGGATTTAATGCCTCTGGAAGCCTTTCAGCACTGATGCGGGTCTCCACAGGGCTTCTCCAGCTCTCTGAGTGTGGACCCTCAACAGGGAGGTGAAGCAGAAGGCATCATCAGGTTTTGACCTGATTGACAGGCTAAACTCCACCCCTACACTTATTTATCAATTTGACATGAAATTATTATTTTTATTTTTTTTAGGCATCACTGCCCTCTGGTGGTGGGAGTAGGAGGCCCAGCCTTTGCTCCTGGGAGCTGGAATTGAACCTCCACCCCAGTGGGCCACTGTCCCGCGCACAACCACTATGCCACCGGGGCTCAGCCGACATGAAATTATTTAACTTCCACTTAATTATCAGATTTACTATCTATTGGATTTTAAGGAAGTCACTTCTCAAAGCCTCAACTTTTCATTGTAAATAGGTTACAGTACTCATCTAAAGGACTGTTGTGAAAACGCTGCATTGTATTAGGGCAATGTTTAGCACTTCAATAAACAGTCAATATATGACAATAATAACTAATAACACTTATTGATTTTATGCCAGACACTATCCTGGGATCTGAGAATAAAAGAGTGAATTTTAAAATGGGGTATCATAATTTACAAGCTTTACACACACACACACACACACACACACATCAAAGACATAAATGCACATAAACTTTAGAGAACAATAAAGATAATAACCTGAACCAACTTTGGTAGTAGCATAATCTTGTGTCAACTTGAGGATATTAAGAGTGAAGGGTTGGAGTCTAGCCTGTCAGTCAGGTCCCAGCCTGATGATACTTCCTTGTAGAAATGGCATTCCCATGAGGATGCTGACAACTTCCTCTCTTTCAACCAGGAGGTGGGCGACACTTCTTTCTGCTTCACCGTCCTGTTGAGAAGTCCCACTCAGAGAGCTGGAGGAGCCAGTGCTGAGATGCTTCCACCACCAGTGCCTCCACTGACTTGTGATTTTCCTACATTCAGCATCATCACATGTGCTGCTTGAGTCTAAGGAAGAATTTATGAACTAGTATTGGACACATGGACTAAATATCAAACTTATGGACTTTCTCTGGACTGGGCTGGGATATTTTCTCAATATATAATTTATTCTTGATGTAATGCTCTCTATTACACATATGAGTGTCTCTGCATTTATTCTCTAGTCAACCCAGTCTAATCCACTCTAGTACCAGGAGTGGGGTTCTAGAGAAGCAAATCTCTGCCTATGGTAGTTTTTCTTCTTTGATTAGCTAGAGGTGAGATAGGGCGGGAGGTGAAAGTTTTGATTCATGGAAGTTGTCTTTGGTTAATCCCTAGCAAAACTGAATGTGATCAATGTAAATTTTGAGCTAAGGGGACGAAATTGCCCCTTGAACTTCTCTGAGACCATGCTGCTTAGTCTAAATGGCTGATAGAAAGTCTAGGGCTGGCTTGATGGGGTCAGAGGCCTAAGGTCATGTTTCATATCATGGAATAGTTTAGATAAGGATTAAGATAAGATAGCTAAGGATTGAACTTTACTGTTTTAAGAATTGAGTTTAGGAAATGGCTGTACTAGGTTTATACTGTTTCTACTATTATACTGCATATTGCTATTGATATAATGGTTGATAGAAATGACTAATTGATAAAAACAGAGAGTTTGTAAGCCTAATTGCCTTCAGACATTAAATAGACTCTATAAATGGGTCCTTCCTCATGCCTGCAAAGAAGGCTCTGAAAAGACAAACCCCACCCTATGCTTTAGTGCTCAGGACATTTGCATTTGAGGAAAAGACTTGCCTATGGGGATTGTTGACAACCTGAAGGAACCCTTTATCTTTTTAAATTTTTTTGTGGGCATCACTGCCCTCTGGTGGTTGTGGGAGCTACCCAGCCTTGCTCCCAGAGCTGCTGTTGGATTTGAACTGCCAAGTCAATGGGCCGCAGTCCCGCACTCAACCACTGCGCCACCAGGGCTCAGCCCTGTCTTTTTAAATTTTGAGCTAGTGGTCTGCGCCTGAAGCTGGAAAAATTTGGAGCCATGAAGAAACTCTTTTTGCCTGAAGGCAGTCTGAAATGGTTGCTAGGTGACCACCTGGATCCACTTGTTGAGTAGAAGTGGGAGAAATGCAGCAACAAAGAGGTGGGTTGATTCTGAACACTGACACACGTGGACTGGTTCACAGGAGCTAGAGCAGAAAACAAGAGCAGGTTGGCTGATCTGAATGTCATGACCTAGCCCAAAGGGCTAGGGTTGCTGAGAATTTGTGAAGGGGCTCTTGGAAGAAAAGCGCCAATGGACATCCTGGTGAGGCTAAGAAGCAAACAGCCTGACCAGAGAAGATATTTGAGCCTGTGAATTGTTGCATATTGCTGCTGACTTTATGGATGGTCTATTACGATTTGACTTTGCTTATGGATGCAGACACATAAAGTTCCAACTAGAATGAAGATTCTTTTGTTTTGTTTTGTTTTTTGGGGGCATCCCTGCCCTCTGGTGGTGGGAATAGGAGGCTCAGCCTTTGCTCCTGTGGAGCTGGAATTGAACCTTCACCCCAGTGGGCTGCAGTCCCGCGGCCCACTATGCCACTGGGGCTCAGCCTGAATGAAGATTCTTCACATCAGAGAACATGCTTGTCTCCTCGGAGCTCTGGTGGGCAATATGCAAATTGGATACCCAAAATTGGGGGGATAAAGTCATGAAGTGACTGGCTTACAAACTTTCTTAGGTAGGGAATATGTTTATATAATTTTAGGATGATGGTATCAGTGTTCACATAACTGCAATTGTTAAGCAAAGAATATGCCTGTTTTGTTGCTCATAAAGTATTATGTTTAAGTAAGGCTGACACATTTTGAGTTATACGCATTTTAGCTTTATCCTGTTAGGCACTGTGTGTGTATATATATATATAAATTTTGTGCGACTAAAGAGTTGTGTGAAAGTGTCGCGTTGACAAGGGGTGGTGACATACTCTCACATCAACTTGAAGAAGATATTTTAATTTCTTGGACCACGTCACAGAGATTTTTTTTTTCAACTTGACGATATTAAGAGTGAAGGACTGGAGTTTAGCCTGTCCATCAGGTCCCAGCCTGATGACTCTTCCTTGTGGGTGTGGCCTTTTAATGAGGATTCTGGGAACTTCTTCCTTTGGACCTGGAAGTGGGTCACACACTCTGCTTCCCCTTCCTATTGAGGAACACTCAGAAAGCTGGTGGAACCAGCGCTGAGATGCTCCCCACCGACACTGGATTCCTGAGAATTTCCACCTACTGCCATGTGCTGCTTGAGTATGGACTCGTATTGGACATATGGGCTTATATTGGACTTATGGGCTTGAGTTGGACTGGGCTGTTTCTCCATTCAATTGCTCTTTGATAAAAGCTTTCTCTCACCACACACACACGTCCCTGGATTTGTTTCTTTAGTCAGGACTCTGACTCATAGTGACCCTGTATCAACTTCCCAAGATGGTAAATCCTTATAGGAGTAGCTGGTGGATTTGAAGCACCTCTCAACCTTGCTGTTGGCAGTCCAGTGCTTACCCGATACCACCACCAGGGCTCTGTTAGATAGTGACAAGGATGATGAATAAATAAGACAGCTGACCCGTGTGTGTGTGTGTGTGTGTGTGTGTTAGGCGTATAGGTGATGTCAAGGAGTGCACTCCAAGTAAGAGAGGTGTGAAGGGAGACCTACGTGACAAGGGAGATCCAACCAGGGAAGAGCTGAGGGAAGGGCGCTCCAGGCAGAGAATGGGGAGAATCCCAAGAATGAGCTTTGTTCCAGGGCTAGAGCCCAGGCTCCCCAGGTGGAGAGAACTGAGGACAGCTGCAGGGAGGAGGGAGGCTGGGGATGCAAGCGTCTAGGTGAGGAGAGCCATGAAGGCCATCAAGATGCATTTGGATTCTATTAGAAGGTCAGGTAGGGAAGTGCAGGTCACCCGGACGAGTCTCCGTGGCAGTGTAAGAGTAATGAGAAGCTGCTGGAGGAGTTGGAGGCAAGAATGATATGATCTGGTTTACATGTTAAGACGATCACTCGGGCTGCCCTGGGAAGCAGAGTGGGAGAGGGAGCGAGGGAAGAAGCAGGGACGCTGTTCAGGAGGCTAATGTAGAGATAAAAGATGGTTTCTTGAAGGAGGGGGAGAGTGCAGAAGGAAGGCTTGAGAGAGAACTTGTGCAACTATTCATTGCAAGTGGAGAGTGGGTGTGTCAGAAGGGGGGGGGCAGGGAGGGCTGAGGATTGAAAAAATGAGCCTAAATTCATGACCTGAACAACTGGGTGGATTTTCTGAGCTGGAGAGAGGGGAAAATGGATGTGGAGGGAAACAAAAGAGAGAGCTTCTATCTGACAAGCAGTTGCATCTTGCAGTGACAGCACCGAGTACAAAGGGAGACAGGGCAAGCGAGTGTCAATCTCTGCAAGGAAGGGAGGGAGGTTGTGTGGTGGGGGGAGATGGGGGATGGGAGAGCTGCTGGTCCAGGTAAAAGAGGTGGCTTTTGCCTGTCTCTGCAGCGGCAGGTTCCATCACCTCACTTATGTTTTGGCTCATCCCTCTTCCATGTTGACGTTTCTAACACCTGAGTCAACTGAGCCTCCAGGAGGTTATGAACCTTGCCCATGGCCATAGAGTTAGAAAGTGGGCAAACGAAACGTCTCCGTCCTCCAAAGCAAACCCACTGAGTGTTGGATGACCTTCAGCACAGGGCACACCAACAGAGGAGCTGCACACGCTGGGTGAGTTTGGTCCAGTCACGATGGCCAGCAGGGCCTCAGTGTGTCCAGAGGGGGATGAAGTTATTGCAGCCTATGGAACAGGAAAATGGCATGACCCAGCACCAGCTGGCTGGCTAGATGGTTGGGCTGAACTGGCTAACACTTATTAATTTGAGTTTAATCATTCATTAGAAACAAACGGTGTCAGGCACGGTGCTGGGCACAGGAGAGATGATGGCAGGCAAAGCCAGGCACAATCCTCGCCCGCACAGGTGAACTCAAAGTCATCAAATAAGAACCAAGCTGCAGGTAAGGGCTGCCTGGAAGCGGTAGAGTCAATGGGCCCCGTCGCGACTTTGCTGCCAACGAGCAGGCGTCGCTGACTCCACTCCCTGCCGCGATCCCACTATGAAATCGGGGGAAATCGCTGCGTCGCTGGCCTCAGTTTCCCCAGTTACTAAATAAAGAAAAAGGTCATCTCATTCGCCTCCCCGCCGGACGGTCTGAAACGTTCACGCCCCAGTCTCCAGGTCCGCTGGACTGTCCCACGCCTTGGCCGGTTCCCAGGTGTCCCGACCTCAGAGCTCGCTCCGCCAGCTTCCGCCACCCGCCTCCATCCTTCCCCCAAAGACCTCGGTCGGTCGGTTCCTCGTTGTCACGGCAACCGCCTGGCCCCTCCCCCCCCTCGGGAAGGAACGTGAAGTGACGACGGTGACTGCGCCACTGTCACCCGTCCCACTTGCCAGGCTGCAACATGGCCGCCGCGGCCACAGCCCACCCAGCCTTCTCGCTAACGACCCGCGCCAGGCCAGCCTCGGGCCGACTCCGGGTCAGGACAGGGAAGAACCGGCGCGCCGGCACCGCCACCGAGAGCTCCCGAACCCTCGCAGCCGTCAGCCGCTCCGGAGAGCTCTCGCGGTCGCCGCCCTTACGTCACACCCACCGACCAATGGCTCCCCGGATGGGCAGCAGCTGACAGCCAATCAAGAGCGGGCCCGCCCCCAGGGTCTGAAGAGCAGGAACCCCGCCCCTCGGCGAGTGTGACATCCGCGTCGCCATGTCCAGCTATCCGTACGGGCAGGTGAGTGCGTGAGGGCCCGCGGGTCCCCGCCCGGAGCCCCCCGCCCGCCTTTCTCTCCTTTCTCCGCGCCCTTCTCCCCCGAGCCTCGCTGCAGCCGAGCGGGCGGGGCGGGGGGGTAGGGTGGGGACAGGGCTCGGCGGTCGCGTCTGTCCACGTCACGCAGAGCCGAGCGCCTGGGAGGTCGCGTCGCGCCCCTTCTGACGTCGAGCACGCAAGGATTTGGGGACATTGGACCCCACAGATTCAGGGTAGACCGGGCCTGGATCCGACATCTCGGAGGCGCCGACAGGGTCGCAGACGGAGTCATCAGGACGTTTGGGGCCCTGGTTCCCTCGCTGTCATCTAGGGCATCGCCTTAAAAATACGTTCCCGGACACGCCCTGGACGTAGTGCGCCAGAAAGTTCTGGAGAAGCTGCTTGCAACGGGCTCTGCTTAGGTCAGCACCCCCAGTGCCCTCATCATTAACGTGACATAAGGGAAAGGAGCCCCAGAGAATGCACTGCGTGCATCCCAGGTGGAGCCGCAGACCCTGAGCGGCCTGCCAAGACCACTGTAAGGAAGTGGTTCTGTGGCCACAATTCTGGCTTGAGACATTGACAATGACCATTGATGGTGACACATTTTGTGGTGGGCGGAAATCACAGCACAAGCACTTACATAGTTTTGAGCCCTTAAGACCAAAGTGGTCTACCCAATAAACTAGGGTGGGATAATAGGGTCAGTCTCCCAGAGCTGTCCTGGGTGGTGATGAGATGATGGTTGTAAAATCTTTGGTTCTTCAAGTACATTGTCCCCCTGAGAGTCAACCGGTTGATGGGAGTGGGTTTGGGTTTGGATAAGACTAGATTATTTAGTGGGCTGAGCCCTGGTGGTGGCACAGTGGTTGTGTGTGGGACTGCGGCCCAGTGGGTTGGCAGTTCAAGTCCAGCAGCAACTCTAGGAGCAAGGCTGGGCCTCCAGAGGACAATGATGCCCCCCCCCCAACAAAAAAGAGTAGCTTTAATTAGTGTTACTTTTTAGTACAGTAGACCCTGGATCTCGACGCTGATCTGTTCTAGAAGGAGCCTCCAGATGTGATGCGGTCGAATTCTGAATCAAATTTTCCCCCATAAATAACTGAAAACGGATTAATCCATTCTCGACCACCGGGTTTTTACCCTAACCTTGCCTTTTACACAAAACATTAGGCAGAAATTTCAAAGTAAGTAAGTTCAAAGTTAAATAATAGAATTTAGATAAGAAACACAACATTTTTAAAGTGTTTAAAAACTGCAGGATGGCCTGTACCTTGAGAATGATGAGGCTATGGATCTGTGGACACAAACGTGGAGAGGAGGTATGGAGAGAGTCATTATGGGCTGAGCCCTGGTGGCATAGTGGTTGTGCGCGGGACTGCAGCCCAGTGGGACGGAGGTTCAATTCCAGCAGTGGGGCTGGGCCTCCTACTCCCACCACCGGAGAGCAGTGATGCACAAAACAAAAAAAAAGAAAAGAAAAAGAGAGAGTCATTATGTGGAAGAGGGATCCCCTTCTATCAAACCAATTGGTAGCTACTTTTCAGGAGTTTTTTCCCTTCTTTGCCTTTTTCACTAGAACCTAGCTGGCTTTCCCTAATATATGTATCTGTCTAATGTGGTCTGTTGTTGGCGTTTCTTTGACTGTTTTCTAAAAGGGTTTACTAAATTATCAACAATATCGATAACAGGGTTCACCAGTTCCTTATCATGATGAGTCTTTCCAAAAAACTTTCCCAGGACCCACGTTTTTTATCTAAAAACAATACAAAGCGCCACAAAAACTAAGAAAATTATAGCAAAATGCTTGGAACACAGCCGCAAAAGGTTTAAATCATACACACTAACAACTCCTACTAACACCGAGTGACCAAAACACAAACTGCTTTTGTTTACCCAAATCATGCGCCCCTGGTCAGATTCCGATGTTTTGTTAGAGCCCCAATGCAGAATTTTCTGAACATTTCACATTGAAATTCAATTATGTGGAGTACTGATGGCGGTCAAGGCCTGGGGTTCTACTGTGGTATGATTTTTCTAGATTCCACAAAGGCTGGCGCTCAGAGGATCTGTTATCATACATACAGTCCTTCATTGTACAGAGCCAGACACTGAAGACCAAAGAGGGTCCTGGCTGGCTCAAGTCCACCCTGTCATTTAGGAGCTAAAACACGGAGGTTGGGGTGGTGGTGGTGGTGGTGGTAGAGAACTGGTGGCGTATGACCTAGCATTTCACCTAGCATGGTGTTAGTCGCCCTCCAGTGGACACGGACTCATGGCGACTTCAGGTGTGAGGTAGCCAAACTCAGCCGGACGCTGCTACCTCTTCCTGACTGTTGACTTGGTCTGAGTCCTCTGTGAGGCAGCTGTCAGGGCCCCCGACCGTCCAAGGGCCCCTCCAGCAGGCTACAGCAGTAGGTTCTGCTGTGATCCCCAGGATTTTCATAGGCTACTTTCTGAAAGTGGATCACTAGGCCCTGCCCAGAAACCCCGCTGAAACTTGTGCCCCCCATTGCGTTTGAAGTACTGCAGCCACAGCTTTGGGTGGCTCGGCCAAACAATAGGACTGCCCAGGGTGGTGACTGAGGCTAGTCACATGCCAAAGGTGGGGCAGCACCCTTGGAGGGAGTGGCCATCTGCCTGTGGCTGACCCAGCATTGGGCTCTGCTGTCTCGGTCATGAGAGCCCTGCAGGAATCCTCATTGAGCTATGAACCTCAAGGTCAGTGGTTTGAACCCACCCGTTGCTCTGAGGGGGGAAATTGAGGCTTTCTGCCCTGAGAAGGATCGAGGGTCTTGGAAACCCCCAGGAACAGTTTCAACTCTGGGCTGCAGGGTCACTCTTGCTTCGAAATGGACTTGATGGCAGCGCATTTGGTGTGGAGTTGGCTTAAAACCAAGGAACACGCCCCTAGAGGCTAAGGGACTCGCCAAAGGGCGCCCATAGCAAATGAAGGGGAGTGCAGGGCTGGGGTCCCGAACTCCTCTCATTGCTCCTGCAGCAGCAGGAGGGAGACCGGCATAGCTGGGGTCCGAGAGATATTTAGCCTAACTGTGGCCCCCAGCTCTTGTCTCTGCTGGGTCTCCTGAAGTGCTCATAGGGAGAAAAGTGGGAGATAACCTTTTAAGTACAGTTCTGTACGTCACTCACACATCTCAGAATGCCGTGTCTTTTAAATCATTTTATTGGGGACTCTTGTGGGTCTTATAACATGTTATACATCATTTGTATCAAGCATATTTATGCATATGTTGCCATCATCAGTTTCTAAACATTTGCTTTCTGTGTGAGCCCTTGGTTTTGGCTCCCTCTCCCCTCTCAGAATCCGTAATCTGTCAGGGATGGGTCAACAGCTCTGTGACCCAGCTTCTTGCCCTCTCACACCATCTATGTTGCTAAGACCTCTGTCGGTTAGTCAGTCAGTCTCCTAGGTCTAGAAGGTTTCCTGTGCAGGGATCTCAGGTCTAAAGGATGTATGCTACCCCTAATAGTACCGTGGTTCCTTCCTCTCTTGCTTAAGCCTAGCATGATGACAAAGCTGGCCAGTCCCCTTGTGAGGAGTGCATTCATCTTACTTGCAGTCTCAGCCCTGCAAACAGGAGCTAGGTGAGGTGTCCTACCCCTGGAAAGAGCTGCAGTCTCAGAAACACACAGTAGTTCTACTCTGTCCTGTAGGGTCGCTGTGAGCGAAATCAACTATGGCAACAAGTGAGGGCAGTACCCTCGAAAAGGTGCCCCGGATGTAACGTGCATGATCAGCCCCTTCCCCCTTCTCCGTGAGCCACAGTTCAGTTCCCTATTGACTCGGCTCATCAAGTCATGTGGCGGAAGTTCCAAGACCCTGGCTAAAGAGACCATCTGTGCTTATAAAAGTGATCCCTGGACGGGGGCGGGGGGGTGTCTCCCTGTTTCTCAGTGGCTGGTCTACATCAGCCCCGCCTGGCTACCCCACCCTAGACCTGTTCAGTGTCAAGGAAAGACCCTGGAGTCTGCGTTTTAATAAACTTTGGGGGTCATGTGTATACATCCCAGAAATAGCCTCCCAGATGTCATAGGTGTGGGTTCCAGCTGGGATATAAATGGGCTAGAATTTGTAAGGTTTCTCAAGAAGGAATCTGTACCTCGGTCCTTGGCTTCGTGCAAGAAAGAATTTGGGTTTCGTGCAAGAAAGAATTCAAGCCGAAGCCTGGTTTATGATCCAAGCCTGGTTTGTGAAGGTTAAAGAAATTTCAGGTTCACACAGGCACGCAGGAGATCCCTCACCCCTGCCTGCCAGCCTGGAAACTGTTAAAGAGAGAGAAGCGGAGAGAGAGGGGGAGAGAAAGAATCTGAGAGAGAGAGAGAGAGAGAGAGAGAGAGAGAGAGAGAGAGAGAGAGAGAGAGAGAGAGATGCAGTGTACCATCCTTTCCTGACCGGTAGTTCAGACCTCCAAACATGTAGAATGGAGCCCCTTTTCTCTATGCTATCTACCTATCAGATTCTGACTCCTAACAAGCCTCATGCCCTGGGACAAAGCACGCAGGACCCCCTGAGCCTCCGTTTCCTCTAGAAAGAGAAAGAACACTTCAGATGCCTGGTGGCACAATGGTTAAGCACTCGACTACCAACCGGGTGGTGGTTTGAACCCACTAGGCTCCGCAGGCCGCCAGTCTGCACCTATAAAGTGTCAGCCCGGGCACCGCAGAGGACAGCCCTGAAAGGAGCTCGCCCTGGGGAGGCGGGTGCCCGGCTCACCTCACTCACTGTCAGTGCCCACTACCTGGTGGCCGCTGTGGCTGCATCAATTGCTGTTTCCCTGCCGCTTCCCATGGGCTTATGCGTGGGTTGAGTCATTGAAAAGGAGCCTCGGGCTGAGCCCAGGTGGTGTAGTGGTTGTATGCGGGACTGCGACCCTCTGGGTTGGCGGTTCAAATCCAGCAGCACCTCTCCAGGAGCAAGGCTGGGCCTCCTACTCCCACCAGAGGGCAGTAATGCGCCCCCCCCCAAAAAAAAAAAAAAAGAAAAGGAGCCCCTAAGCTCATGGAAGTCCAGGGACGGGGAAGAGGCTCAGCTTCCCGTCTCCCAGGACGCAGGCCGTGCAGGGGGAGCCCAGCCCGTGGTGCCGGGTGAAAAGCTCCTGCAGCTTCCCATGCCTCCCGCCTGGGGATGCGGAGCCCGGAGGGGCTGTCGACCAAGAAACCTCGAACCCCTTGGGCCCTGCGGGGCAGCCAGCCTGGTGGATTGTTCACGCATCCAAGCTTGGGCTCTGAGACCAGAGAGTGGACATCGATTCCCCTTTCACGGCCCTGCAGCAGTGCCCCACAGCTGGTTGCACAAGAGCTGGCTGAGGCACCGCCACTTCCTTAGCCAAGTTTCTTGGAGACATCTGAGGCTCCGCCTTTGTCTTCTTCAAAATGGGGTCCTTAGAGCACCTGCCTCAGGCGCTGCAGAGAGACGTCATGGCCCGGAGTGCTTGCTGAGGTGTGTGGTAGTGAGTCTTCGTGGCAGAGGGGAGAGCCAGGCCACAGCAGGAACAGGGCAGGGGTAAGGCAGGAGGGCGGAAGCACTGCAGGATACTGAGAAAGGAGGACGAGGGAGAAGCCTGCCCAGAGGGGAGAAGCAGGTCCAAGGACCCAGGACTTTGGAGGCATTTTAGAGAGCAGGCGCCCTGGGGGCAGAGTGGGTCCGAGTTGGGCTGCTAACCACAAGGTCAACAGTTTGAAACCACCAACCGCCCTTCGGGAGAAAGAGGGTTTCTACTCCCATAAAGAGGTACAGCCCCAGAAGCCCAGAGGGGCAGTTCTGCCCTGTCTTACAGGGTCGCTAGCAGTCGTAATCTGCTCACTGGCCTTGAGTTCTGTTTTTGGTTGGGGTTTAGCTACGTCGGGTGGGAGAAAGAGTAAGATACGTGAGACCAAGAAGGTAAGCAAACGCGACTCAGATGCCCCCTCCCCTGGGCTTGGCCGCCTCCTGGGGACTGTGGACTTCAGGCAAAGAACAGAGAGAGGGCCGCAGAAGGGGACGGTCCCATTTTTTGTATTTGGGGACACTGAAGAAGGGATGGCGGTGGGCAAGGCTGGCAGCAGAGAGGCCACTGGGGAAGCTGCTGGAGTAATCTAGGCGAGAGAGAACAGTGACCCAGAGAGGATGGAGAGAAGTGGGTGGATTTGAGAGACGCTTGGGAGAGAGAATTGCAAACACTAATTGAGGTGAAGGAGGGGAAGGAAAAGGAGGTACCCAAGGGGACACTCGGACTTAGGCATGGGTGGCTAGGTAGAAGGAGGGCCCGCTCACACATGGCACCAGAGAGGGAGGGAGAGATGCGGCAGGAAGGCCCGGCAGCCGTTGGACGGCTGGGCGGGGCTGCAGCTCAAGAGAAAGAGAGCTGGAGAGAGGTTTGGGAGTGTCAGCATGGAGTTGGTAATTGAAGTCTTGGGACAGTTTTTGGCTCGTGCTTATTGGTTGCAGGTTTCTGGCTGTTGAATATTTTAGGAGGCTCTGCCCATGAGTGCTCCAGATGCTTTCACCCATTAGCAGGGGCCCCCAGGACATCAGCTCCTCTCTCTAGTGCCACCCCTGCCCTGCCTCGTTGAGACTGCGTGGCCCAACTCTGAGCTTCCCAAAGGACTGGAGGGTAGAAGAATGAGCCCTCGGAGCCAAAAGAAAACACAGAGCTCCCCACTGGGATGGAGGCTCGATTCCAGCTCCATGGAGCAAAGGCTGGGCCTCCTACTCCCACCACCTGAGGGCAGTGGTGCCCCCCCCCCCAAACAAAACAAAAACAGAAAACACAGAGCTGTCTGGGTGGGCTCTGCAAGCGGGCCTGAGCTCCCACCCCTTGCAGGCGGGGTCAGGCAGAGTCCAGGTGGATTCCACCATCAGCTGAGGCTCTTGCAGGCCTCTTCCAATACGGTGGCGCTCACCCTGGGTCTGGTGTCGCGGTGAAAAAGAATAAGATCCGAATTACCCGTCTCTGCTTGGAGTCCCAAGGCGCCCCCGCTGGCAGTGCGTGCTCAGTGTGATGCCTGCACCTGCAGAGTGGGGGTGATACTAAGAACTCCTGAGAGCCAGTTGCATTGAAAACACCCAGAAGACCCTCAATAGACATCGCTGGTCCCCTCCACCCCAGCCTTCCATGAGCCTATTGAACCAAGCCGGATGTAATCAGATAAATAAAGGCTACTGTTGAGGACCCGTGAGCTGCTGTCCACGCAGCCACCCCAAGTGGCAGAGTAGAACTGCCTCTTTGGGTTTTCCAGGCTGTGATCCTGCATCACCAGGCCTTGCTCCCGCCGTGCCACGAGGGGACGGGCAGTCACACTGCCATCCTGCCCGTTAGCACCTGAGTGCTGAATCATCCAGCCACCAGGGCCCCTTGCTGAAGACCTAGGGATGGTTTCTCGGTGCTGCTCTGGAAATCAGGGTGACTGGGCTGTTCCTGCCACCGCCAGCCCCGGCCTCACTCTTGTCACCCTCCTGTGGTTATCAGCGTGAAATACTTGCAGAAATAAGACTGCAAATGGAGGGCAGCCTGGAGCGGGATGGAGGAACAGGCTCCTAACAGCACGTGGGCCCTGGGCACCCCACTGCCAGCGCCCCAGACTGCCTCCCCAGTGGGGCTCTGCCTGTCCTTTCGTTGGTGGCCTCGCCTCCTCCTCCTCCTCCTCCTCCTCCTCCTGCTCCTCCTCCGTGTGCAGGCCGTAAACCTGAGTCACTCTGCACACTTCCTTCTCCTCACTCCCCCTCCGCCTGCTCCCCAATCTAATTAGTCGCCAAGTCATGTCTAGTCTACCTCTGAAATAGCTTCAGGATTCACCCTGTTCTCTCCAGCCCCACGTCTGCTGTCTGGCTCAAGCCCTGCCTGTCCGGCACCTGGGTCGCCGCCGCCCGCCCCTGCAGGCCCCGGCAGCGCGGCCTCTGGGTAATTTCCTAAGCAGGGCTCTGAGCACGTTCCTCTCCTATTGGAAACCCTTCTATGGCGCTCTGTGTCCTCCGGCATAAAGCACAAACTCTTTAGAGTGGTGTTCGTTTGTTCAAATATTGATGGGGGCTTGCAGGTGCCAGGCACAGTGCTGGGCCCCGGGGACTGCGATGAATGAAGCCAGTGTCTCCCTCTGGGGGCTCACAGTCAGGTGGGGGAGCCGGAGACACAGACGCTGCCCTCAGACCCTGATAACTCCCTCCCCGGCTCCCTAGCGTGCTGTGGGGCTGGTGGCAGCGTTGTGCTTGGCTGAGGAATGTGGCGCAGGACTTTGTGGGCTCACCCCGGGCCCGGCCCTTCAGTCCTTTCCCTACCATGCTGTGCCCACTCGGTGGGCTGTGCCTTTGCCTGCCCCTCCCTGTCTGGGTGCCCATGCTGCCTGCTTTTGGGGAAATGACTGCTGTGCCCACTGCCATGCTGCCAGGCCCAGCTC
Source organism: Nesogale talazaci (assembly GCA_004026705.1). Taxonomy (NCBI): domain Eukaryota; kingdom Metazoa; phylum Chordata; class Mammalia; order Afrosoricida; family Tenrecidae; genus Nesogale; species Nesogale talazaci. The sequence continues at coordinate 11,972 of PVJH01024810.1, read as the reverse complement.
CAGCACCACTGCCCGCCCCCCCCATCCCCCTCCCCCCCCAGGAACAGCCCCATGGCCCACTGCATGCGTTTTTTTCATGTGATTGTTTGCTCATTCAGAAAACACCCTGTCTGTGCACGTGGGGGTGGGGTGGGGGATGGGCATCATGGTTACAAGTTGGGTTGCTGACCACAAGATCAACAGTTCGAAGCCACGAGCTTCCCTGTGGGAGAAAGATGAGGCTTGATACTGCTGTAAAGAGATGTTGGACAAAGACCGTTCTTGCTGTGCCGTGGGCTCCCTCTCATTCGGGGCAGCAATTTGCCTGGAGCCTCATCCAGCATGATTCGGGCTTTCTGTGGCTCTTCAAGGGCAGCCTCCCCCTGAGGGTTGATTTTGTTTTTTAACTTTTTTTGGGGGGAGGGGCATCACTGCTCTCCGGTGGTGGGAGTAGGAGGCCCAGCCCCACTGCTGGAATTGAACCTCCGTCCCAGTGGGCCGCAGTCCCGCGCACAACCACTACGCCACCGGGGCTCAGCCCTTGTTTTTTTTAACTTTTTGAGTCGATTCAAAATGATAGTTTGTTTCAACTTGTCCTTTGCAGCCTGGGTCCAGGTACCACCATTTCTGCCTCCTCTGTGTTTCCTGTTTCTCTTTCCTTCCGGGGACCCCCCTGTCCTGCACACCCAGGCTTAACGCAGAGCCTGGCTCCGGACTGTCAGCTCTGGGAATGCTAGCTTAGCAGCGTGACCCTCCCCTCCTTCCTCTGAGAAATGGGCCTGCGGGGATTGTTGGCAGCATTGGGCAGTTGTGCCTGTGGGTGTGGACATACTCTGTAAAATGTATTCTGGGGGGCTCTCACTCAGCCAAACTGGCCAGACCCAGAAGGTGGGAGGGCCACTGTGCGGTCGGCCTGGCCTGGGGCTCAAACATTGGACTGGAGCCACTGATTCAGGGTCTGGTGTGCAGCCTGGACTCTGGGTGTGCCCTGCCCTGCAGGGTCCCACCTCTCTCAGCCCTAGAGCAGGAGCCCTGAGAGTCATTCCAGAGGCTTGTGCCAACCGGGTCTTGCCCCATTGTGGCTTCTACTTCACAGTATGACTTGGGCTCCCTTCTCTGGGCCTTAGTTCCCCATCTGTGAAATGAGGAGGTTAGGTCCCCCTGAGGACCCTCACATACACACCTCCACAAACACCTGTGAATTGTGCTGATTCTTCACGTTCCAACTGAAACGCCGCTTTGTGATAGAAACCCGCCCCATGTCACCTCCTCCCTGCGCAGCCCCACGCCCATCCGTCCGTGTCCATTGCAAAGGCCGGTGTCTTGGGCAGTGTGCTGGTGCTGCAGTGCTGGGCCCAGGCCGCCCCTGTACCTGAGAGCACCTTCTGGGCAGCATGCTGCTGGACCCCCCTCCACCCCAAAGAGGCTCCTTGGCCCGGGGCCTGCCGGTCATCCGTCATCGTGAGCACGCTGCTCACAATAGCAGCTCAGTTTTACTGCCGGTTCGCTGCCTGCCCCTTGTCTTATCACCGTGGCATTCAGATTGTCCTCCAAGTCACTGTCAGGGTTTTGCAGAGTCCTCATGGGGGATGGGACATGGTCAGGGGTCAGGATACTACACACACACGCGCGCACACACACACACAAGCGTGCACACCAGGGTAACTATCTTTGTGAGTTGTATTTATCAAAAGGATTCTTTGGCTAAGAGTTAAATGAAGCAAAGTCTGCTGCATGCATTTCTTAGAATCTGTAGAACAAGCAGACCCAAGAAGGGACCATAATATTTTCCTGATGGGGAAGCAGCTTTAGCGAGATGAAGCCAGGGGCCGGCCCACAGCTGGTTTTGAACCAAGATCTCGTTGTGACTTCATAGTCTCTGAAGGAGTCTTGCCAGGAACCGTGGACTTGCCTTTGACTGAAGTGTGAACTTGGCCTTAGCCTTGAGGTTTCCTGTTCTATCAAAGAAGCTATCAAAGAGGAGAAGAGGGGCCAGGTCAGGTCCTTGGCTCCTGGTGGGCCTGGCAGCGTGTTCAGGAAGACATCTCGCTGGAGCCGCCCTCAGAGCCAGGCCCAGCTGCTCGCCGCCTGGTGGAAGAGGCTGCGCTCTGCAGGGCCCTGGACTGGCCACTGTGAGCTTGAGGGTACCTGGCTCACAGGGTTGTCATAGGGAGCCCAGAGAGGAATGCCCCCCATGTACTCTGTGCTGTGCAATACCGGCCCCTCGGGCAGTGTGTGGGAGGATCCCTGACAGGTACTGGATACTGAGTGCCTGCTTTGTGCCAGGGTCTGCGTTACAGCGCTTCACATCACCGTGTGGCAGCGGAGCCTGAAGGGTGGGGTGACCACTCCCAGCGGACAGCACAAGGAACTGGGGCATGCAGGGAAAGCCCAGTCCAGACTTGCACCACCTGGCAGGCAGGACCCTGTGTTTTGGGTGGGTCCAGGCTGCGGGTACGATCAAACAGGTGAGGCTCATGGCCCACATGGCTTCTGCAGCTGAGCTGGGGGCCCCCAGGGGGATGTCTTGCCCTTCTCTGAAGTTCATTCGTCTGCTGGCTTACAGGATAGTAAGTAAGCTGCTTACCTAGTAAGCAGCTGTTGGGACGCAGGTGAGGTCATGTGACCCCCTCACGTCCCTGCAAGTAGCCTCTAGCCCTGGCTCTGCAGAGCCTGGGGCAGTGTGGCCATGGGTCAGCCCTATCGCTTCCAGAAGCCTCTAGTTCCCTGCCTGTAGGCTCCCAGAAATCGGTGGCCCGGTCCTGCCCTGGGTCCTGCCCTGCGAGCTGTGCTGTAGTCCCAGTCTGGCCCTCATTCTAACAGATCTCTCTCTCTCTCTCTCTCCCTGCAGGGCTGCCCAGGAGCTGCAGGGCAAGCACCCGGGGCACCTCCCGGTAGCTACTACCCTGGGCCCCCCCATGGTGGTGGGCAGTATGGAAGTGGAGCACCCCCTGGCAGCAGTTTTGGGGGCCCTGCCCCTGGAGGGCCTTATGGACCACCATCTGGTGGTGGACCCTATGGTCACACCAACCCTGGGGGACTTCCCTCTGGAATGCCAGGAGGACCCTACGGCGGGGCAGCCCCGGGGAGCCCCTATGGTCAGCCGCCTCCAAACGCCTACAGTGCCCAGCAGCCCGGGCCTTATGGGCAGGGCCCTCCTCCAGGTGAGTGGTCATCTTAGACTGCGAGCTCCTCTGAGCCGGTTCTGAGTGACCCGAAGCCCCCACTGGTCTGCCTGGCAAGGCGTGCAGGCAGCCTGACTTCTGCCACCCTGGCAGCTGGTATCAGCCTTAGCTGGCCAGTCGGCAGAAGGAGTGGTCAGTGTACTACCGCCAAATCGCCTGCCGGACCACAGCAGCGCTTGCCTATCTGTAGCTGGGGTGGCCGCCATGCCTCTGCTCCCTGTGCCGTGTTGTTCTGGGCCCCCCGGGGAGAGGATGTGAGCCAGGGAGTAAGTCACCGCTGACGCTTCTGCTCTGGAGGGCTTCCTGTGCAAAGCACGCCCCTGGCCACACCTGACGTCCCTACAGTGGCAGTGTCCTCTCCCCTCCTCTCCCCTCTGCAAGCCACTCGAGGGAGAGGGAGTGTAGTGCTCTGACAGGGTGGCAATAGTGCAAGCCACCCGGGGAGCAGGCCCAGGCCGGGTGAGCAGAGTGGTGTCTGACTGCACAGATGGCGGGCGAGTCGAGTTGGTGAGCAGCCAGCGGCCTTTCTCTCTTCCGAGTGCAGCTCAGCCGCTACCCGGCGGGTTCTGCGTCCCTTCAAAACCTCATCTCCGAGCCACAGCAGGTCACTGCTGAGAACAGGACCCTGGCAGGGCGGCTTGTTCCTCCAGGGCTGGAAGCAGAAGTCACCTCTGTGGCTGCTCGCCCTGGACGACAACGTCCTCACCCCTGGCTGCCACTGCAGCTGGTAGCACTCTGCTCTCTGCCGCTTACGGCAGGGACGAGGAACTGCCTGCATGGCACCTGTGCTCAGGCCCACGGCACCCGGGGTTTAAAGTTTGGGACAGGCTCGCCCTTCTTCCTTCCTGCCTGAAAGCTATGAAAGGCGCCCCCTGCCTGCAGGGACGATCCTAAGGCATCGTTCCAGACTCCTCACCTGCCCCCCACCTCCCTTCCCTTGAGGGCTCTGAGCACCCCCCACCCCGCCTTTGCCACGGGCCTCCCTTCTCCAGCTCGAATGGAAGTCCCCCTCCTCCGGAAAGGGACCGGCCAGCAGAGCTCTGTTTTGCTGGTCTGTCGTGTAATCATACCAACCCAGGGCCATGGCTCCCTCCAGGAGGAACCCGCCACTCAGCACAGGACAGGGTGGGCCGAGGATCACAGGAGCAGACGAACACCCGAGCCAGGACCCGCTCCGATTCCAAAGCCCAAGCTGTCACGTGGGCCCAAACCGCTGCATTCCAGAGCGTCTCCCGTGCGGGGGGCTGTGGGTGCCGCTCCCCGGAGACACAGCTGCCGTCCAAGGACAGTGGGTACCTGGCAGTGTGCTTCGGGAAGGAAACAGCCCTGAAAACCCAGTGGAGCAGCGTTCTGCGCTGCCCCCGTGGGACTGCCAGCAGTTGGCACAGATTGGTTGGCAGCTCCCGAGAGCCGCAGTTGGCAGGGAGCAGACCCATTTGCTGAAAGTCCCGCGGGAAGCCGGCCGGCGGTGCTCATCTGTGAGGCAGTGCGGCACAGAGGCCTGCCCTTACAGCGTCTCCCAGCTCCTCCCCTGGCCCGCAGCCCCAGCCTGACGGCCCCGCGTTCACCTCTCCTCCAGGCGGGGCTCCACCCAATGTGGATCCTGAGGCCTACTCCTGGTTCCAGTCGGTGGACGCAGACCACAGCGGCTACATCTCCATCAAGGAACTGAAGCAGGCGCTGGTCAACTCCAACTGGTCCTCGTTCAATGATGAGACCTGCCTCATGATGATAAGTGAGTCCCAGCCCTGCCATGGCCAGGACGGGCCAGAGCCCCCAGGGGGCTGGCTCAGGTCGGGGTGCCTTTGACTTGGGGGTGGAGGGGCTCAGAGAAGAAACTGTGCTCCAGGGGAGAGTCCCTTAGACTTTTCTCAAGTTCTAGGCCCGCCCGGGCCATAGGCTCAGTTTCCTATGCCCTGTCCGATGGGAGATGGCGGTCAGCATAGATGAGGGGCTTGGTCCCTCGTTACCAAGTTTCAGAGAGAACTCTGGGTGCAGCAGCTCTGGATGGGGTGGGGCTGGAGGGTGGCTGAGGTGAAGGGTGCTACACGTGAGGGTTTGTGTTAGGTGTAGGAGGGGAAGCTAGCACAATTCCCCCCCCCCCCCCCGACTCTCCTCAGATATGTTTGACAAGACCAAGTCGGGCCGCATTGACGTCTACGGCTTCTCGGCCCTGTGGAAGTTCATCCAGCAGTGGAAGAGCCTCTTCCAACAGTATGACCGGGACCGCTCGGGCTCCATCAGCTACACGGAGCTGCAGCAGGGTGAGGGCTGCGGCCGGCGCACGTGGGCATGGTGGGCTGGACTCCCCCTCCCCCTCCTGAGACAAGGCCTGGGGTGTCTCTTCTACTCCCAAGGGTCCACAGGTAACTACAAGCCGCCGCCCTCGCGCAGGCCTCTCCCAGGGTCTGAGCTAGTTGTGGTCTTGAGGTTCAGAGTTCAGGCTGGACCCCTAGGGGACGCGACTCTCACAGTGCTAGGTGAGACCGCCCCAGCCAGCAGGGAGCCTTAGGGACAGGCACTGGGTCCCTGGAGGCCAGCCTGTGTGGCTTGTGGGGTGCTTTCCCTTCCGGTTTCCACGGGGAGTGGAACGGGGGCGGTGGGCGTCTGTCCTGGCTCTGCTACAAGGTGTGCTCTGCTGCCACTTGGAGGCCAGGCCACCGGGAAAGGCTGCGGTTGGGTGGATGTGCTGAGGCTACGTCTCTGGCTTAGCGTCTCGTGTCTCGTCTGGGAGTGGGTCCTGCAGCCTGGGCTCGGGCCAGCAGTGAATAAGATGGAGATGTGAGCTCCGGACCGGGATCTTTGGCTACTGAGGAGGGAGTAGCTTGGCGCTTCCTGGGGACCCCCACACCTAGCCCAGGCTGTGGATTCCCATCCAACTGAGGGGCCCCAGGTTGGTGCTGAGCCCACCATGTCCACCCTGGCTGAAAGGAGAGAAGATGGCCTTTTCTGATGACCTCCCCCCTTTGCAGGGGCCACCGTGTGCAATGCCCTAAAACCAATGTCTTGATTGCATGCTCTGCCAGCCTCTGCCAGTCCATTTTGCATGGTATAGCGTTGATTCTCTAACTTAGTTGGCCTACCGCCCCATTTTAGGAGAAATGTGTGCTCCAAAGGATAGCCTATAATCCAGTCTAAAGTGAAGGCATTCGCTTTTGCAGCCCGCTGGGTCGTTGCAGGGACTCTCCTGGGGACAGGCTTGCCCACTTTGGGAAACACTCTGTATTTCCTTACGATTTCTGATTTCCCTTCCCCACCCCCTCGGAGGGAGAGTCCTCACGATCCTCGTGTGATGGAGAAGGACCTGCTCAAAGGACCACAAAGCGGGTGGACGGAGATGTAATCTGGGCAGGTCACATCGGTAGAGAAACAGCCTGGGGAGAAGATCTGGGAGCAGAGAGTTGGGGGGGATTGAATAGTTCCAACCAGTCCCCTGGCTGAGGGCTTCTGATGGGCCAGGCAATTCTGTCGCCTCATGTATCTCAGAATCAGTCCTCTAGCATCTTTAGAGACTGCAAAATGGGGAACCTCACCCTTCCATGCTGCACCGCCCTGGTCTCATAGTACGCATGGAGGAGAGGGGTCTCAAGCTGGCCCCACGATGAAGCTGGACCAGAGGGAGCAAGGGGAGACCATGTTGCCTGGGACCCCATGAGCCCCTGATTGAATGGGAGGAAGGGGAGATTTGGAGAAAGAATTGGGAGTAGGGCAGCAACCAGATGGAACCCTTGACTCAGAGCCTAGGAGCCTCTGTCCTCTGCGTTCACCTGCGTGCTTCCCCCACGGCCCCTGGCCTACTGTGCAGGGGGCACGTGCTCATGGCGGTTTCTCTGTCCACTCTGTGTGCCCCTCCTCTGCAGCTCTGTCCCAGATGGGCTACAATCTGAGCCCCCAGTTCAGCCAGCTCCTGGTCTCCCGCTACTGCCCACGCTCCGCCAATCCCTGCATGCAGCTGGACCGCTTCATCCAGGTGTGCACCCAGCTGCAGGTGCTGACCGAAGCCTTCAGGGAGAAGGACACCGCCGTCCAGGGCAACATTCGGCTCAACTTCGAGGACTTCGTCACCATGACAGCCTCTCGGATGCTCTGACCCCGCCCATCTCCAGAGTGGCCCTCTCCGGGTCCCTTAGAGTGGGCGGGGCATGCGGGCCTCCTCTTCTCCTGCCCTTCCTAGCAAACCCTTCTCCCTGGACTTGGACAGCAAGCTTCCCAGGAGGGTGGGGGCTCCTGTGTCAGATCGACGAAACAGGTGGGGCCAGGCAGGGGGAAGGAGGGAGCAGTGGATGTCCTGACAGCCCCAGGCACCAGTCATGGCCATGGACTCAGGGTCCAGACTGCTGGGCCTCGCCCACACTCTCACACTCCCTCCTCTGCCATGACACCCATGGGAAGCCCTCGCCAGCAGCCCCCTCCCTCATCCGTCCCTCCTCCCTGCTGAGCCCGGCCTGTGTCTGCAAAGTGGGAGCCTGAGAGAGCCGGTGTGTGTGCACTCAGCCCCTCCCAGCTGCCGGAGGGCCATGGGCCGGGCTGCCGGGCTCCGGCTTGCAGTCTCTCTTGCCTGCTACGCTTGGCTTCATCCCCAGGGGACAGTCGCCACCTCCCACAGCCAAGGGGGGGAGGCGGCGTGTTTTGTTTATTCACTTGTCAGGGTTTGTTTTGTTTCGTGTTTCATCCGGGGCCAAATGTCCAGTGAGCATGTCAGCGTCAATAAAAGAATGAGGCCGAGTGGGTGGTGTCGCGGTCCCCCTTCTGCTCTTCGTTCCGCACTTCCTCTCCCACTCTGTGAGATCATACCCTGCCCTAAAGAGGGCTGCCCTTGTCTGCCCTGGGGGTGGAGTGGTTAGCGTGGCCTGCAATCTGCACGATGGGCAGGTCGGAACCTCCAACAGTGCCATGGGAGAAAGGCCGGCCTTTGTGCTCCCAGAGACAGTGACCATCTCAGAAACCCACAGGGGGGCCACTCTGAGTCAGCATTGACCCCCAAAGCGAAGTTGAAGTGCAGGGCAGTAGGCTGGCCGGGTGACCTGCCAGGGTCAGCTCCACAGCAGGTGCATGGCCCACTGGGGGCAGGAGGGCGGAGCCACGGGAGCACCCACCCCACCTTTGCGGCCACTCGGGCCCTGGTGTTTCCAAGCAGACAGAGCACGGTGATGAAGTTGTAACTTTCCTCTCAGCTTTATTAAGCACAGAGCTAGGTCCCGGCCAGTCGGAGCTTCAGATCTGCACGGTCACCTTTCTACCCGGGAGGATCTCCAGCTCGATGACATTGCCATTAAAGGCTGAGACCCAGGCGTCCTGGGGGGCCTGCTAGGGAACGGAGTGATGGTCCTTTGGCTCTCTGAGGTGAAAATAAGCTGGGGGCCCCACCCCGCTCCTGCTCTGGGTGGCGGGGGCACCCAGGACAGTTGACAGCAGGGGGAGGCCCAGCGGGTATGGGGGAGCTCAGCAGTTGCTGTAGCCCTGCTCACTGGGCTGCCAGCAGAGCTGTGTTTTCTGATGTGGATTCTAAGTGCAGCCACTTTGAAACTACCACCTGGTGGCTCAGGTTTCTCGGCCGGGCCACCCAGGATGTGGGAGGGCTTCAGAGTTTGGGGGAAAGTCCGCTGATCTTTGTGATCCCACTTCGACTGTCGGCAGCCTCCTCACTCGCTCCTCGTCACACCTGGAGACCGCTCCCCACTCTCCTTGCCTCCCCTGCCCACAGGCTGAGGCCCTTCAGTACCTCCTCACTGAGCCAGGCTCCAGTCCTCCTCGCCACTTAGCCGCTGCCCCAGAGGAGTTCCTTCAGACCCCGAATCCCTAAAGCGGAGGCCCGCGACCAGCTGGTGCTGGTTGGACCCATGGGGGGGCTTCTGTTGCCTCTAAGCCAGTCACCCATGGAGTCCCCTCTGAAGGAGGCCACGCTGGGGCGGGGGAGCCCAGGGCTTTCAGACATGGTTGCTTCTGAGCTTGGAGGCCAGCCCCTCATCAGGGCAGGGCAGGGCAATGACAGGCGGCCTCTAGGGAGGGGGTAGGGAGGGGGGTTTGGGGTAGGGAGCAGTGCGTGACATACACAGACCACACCTTGACAGAACAGTGCTCTGCCCCCTGTCCCCCCTCCTTTCTTAGCAGGTGAGGTTGGGGGCAGCTGATGGCTTCAGGAATCCAGCACAGCAGACCTGGCAGTGCTCGAGGCTGGCCTGGCTCCACTCTGCAGCCCCGACCAGGCTGGCCTGCTCTGGGCCTCCGGCAGCCCTCTAATCATCCGGGTGGCAGACGGAGCACGTCCGGCCAATGCCGCCTGTCTCGCTCGCTTGCTTGCTCTCCTGGGAGCTCACAGGAAATGAATGCAAGCCTTGACTTCTAAGAAGGTGAAGATAACAGCCATCAGTCTGGTAACCCCAATGTCCACCCACCGCCCTCCCCAGCCCCAACTTACCCTGCAGGGCGTCGGGCCAGGGGGCTGGCTTCTGGTGAGGACACAGTGCCCGGGCGCTCTGAGGCCGGTGGGGTCCCAGGGCAGGCAGGTGGGTGGTCCGCAGAGGAAGCTGTGTGGGTGTCTTCTCGTCAACTCCTCTCTCCTCTCCCCAAGCTGCTGGCCTGCCTCTGCTCCTGACCTCAGCAGCTCAGGTGCCAGCAGCGACAAGGAACAGGAACAGCCAGTGCCTGGCTCTTAATAACAGTTGCTTCAGGCTGCTGCCCTCCGTGCCAAATGGCCACGTGGAGAGTGTTTTGTCAACCTCACCGAGCCCAGAGGGTGCAGCTGAGGTGTGTGCTCCCAGGGGGCCTGGTAAGGTGGGCTGAGCAGGAGAGGGCTGGGCCCACAGGAAGAGGCTGGTCCGGGACAACTCTGGGGCCTAGGGAGCCATCTGGCCAGATGGAAATGCCTGCGGGGGGTGGGGAGGGTGGGGGATGCGCTTTGGGGCCAGACTCCGGGAAGGTGGGGATGGGGTCAGAGCGGGCAGGCCAGAGTTCCAGAAAGATGGCATGGGTACAGCATAATGTGGGGTATGGCCATGAGCAAGGAATCCATGACAGTCATAGCCACAGTTGACAACAAGCTCAGGTTGTCTTCCCACCAACCCTGCTCTGGGGGCAGCAGCTCGGAGGAGGCTGGAGCCCAGCAGTGGCCACCTCACCTAGGCCTGCCACCAGGCTGCAGGCAGCCCCCTGGGGCCCAGAGACCAGGTCATACCGCCAGAGCCCCCAGGGCAGCCTCCTCTCAGGGGAGCACCGTGGTCACGCTGGTGAGCACCACGTGCTCTGAGACTTTGGAGACGGAGCAGCGGCTCTGGGACAACAAGGACTTGTGCCTGGCAGAGGAGCGGGGGCTCAGAGCCTTCCGAGAGCCGCAGGGACCCAGGTCCGGCAGGCAGCAGGAGAAGGCGGCCTTAAACTGCTCCCGGAACTTGCCTTGGTTGCGAGACAGAAGAAAGGGTCATGAGGAGAGACGCAGAGGCCCTGTGGTTCAAGGACCCCCCCAAACAGCAAGCTGCTGGTCAGGAGGGTCGGGGTGGGCAGAGCCTAGATGGAGGTCGCCCCAAGGCAACCTCACTGGCCCGGCAGGCGCTCAGGGAGAAAATGTTGTTCCCATCTGACTCCTTGACCATGCTTTGGCTTAGCGCCTGGTTTCACGCTGGGTTCCCAGGTCAGGGCCTCACATGGCCTCTGTCTCCTTGGTGTGTCTGTGGGACAGCTCAGGGCTCCCCCACCTCTTGCTCACAGTGTTCACACTGCCAGGTACGGGGCCGGGTGACCGTCACCCTGGCAGGCTGCAGTTCAGCCTCATTTCACCCCACCAGAAGGTGGTTCCAATTCCCAAGCCTTTGCTCTTCAAGAGGAGAGTCCACCCTATTCTGAAATGGACACCTCTTCCTGTTTCCTTACCCACAAGCCACCTGGGTGCCCATTCCGGGGCTCAGCACATAGCAGGCAATGGAAGGGGTGTGCTGGCATTCTCCCTGCCGCGAGACATCTGGACTGAGCTGGATGCCAGCCTGGCAGTGGTTGCCGAGTCCCACTGCAGGTGATGAGATGAACTTCAGCCCCTTCTCTAGCTGCCTGACCTTCTGTCAAGGCTGCACTATTGGTGTCAAGCCCTGAACTGTGAGCCCAGTCATCTGGACCCTCGCTTTAGAAGCCCAGCCCCAAGGCAGCGTCTGGGGGACCAGCTGGGGCATGGCTACCCTGAGAGGGGGAGCAGGATGGGGCACAGGGGGGTGGAGGCCTGTGGGTGTGAGGAGGGCCAGTGCTGAAGTGGGTGAACACTGGGACCATCCTCAAGAGTCCGGCCACCCTGCCACTGCATGTCTAGATGAGCTGCACCTGCTGGCGTCCCCTCACCTTCCAGGCTAGTCCTGGCTGCTGGGCAGTTGTCCCTGGCTACCCTGATTGGGATGTGATCTGCCTCAGACCAGGGCACCTGGGCAGGGTCAAGTCGGCCTGGTGAGTGGGGCTCCCCAAAGTAGGAGCATGGGGAGATGTGCCCAGGATGGGGTTGGGGAGATGTCTGGGGGCCAGCCCACTCACCACTGAGGAAGTTGTAGATGATGGGGTTGACAGCGCTGTTGGCATACACCAGCCAGTGGGAGAAGGTGAAGCAGGCATAGACAGCCTCCCGGTCGCTGGCTTGGCGGAACATCCCAAACACCCTAGGGCATCAGAAAGGGAGTGGGTGGGGAAGAGAGGAGAGGGGCATGGCTTGTAGACTGCAAAGTATAAGACTTCCATCCTCAGATGGCCCTTTCTCAGGTTCCGGCCTACCATTCACGGTTCTCCGGCATGCAAGCAGTGAGAGCATGGGTGGTCCTGGGGAGAGGGGCCGGGCCC
>PVJH01024809.1:0-32558 GCA_004026705.1 Nesogale talazaci | reverse complement strand
GGCTCCAGAGTGTAGATAGGGATGGGACGTAAGATAGAGGCTCACTCTTTCTCTGCTGTCCCTCAGCGTTGGATGCTCTCCCTCATCCTGTGATCCCTTTCCCCACTCTCTCTCTGCACGTGGATCACCAAGCAGGATGGAGGAGAGCATGCATCATGAAACGTAACTCCTATTGTTCTTCTCTCTCTCTCTCTTATAATATCTCTATCGGTGTTATAATAAATAATAATGATCACTACACAACTGCCTGTTGAACCCTTGCTGTGAGTATATCAGGAGGCCGGCCACCCCCTGATAGGCTGCAATAATGAACTCAATTAGAAGAACAATTTTGTGGGTGATACATGAGTAAGCAGAGCTTTCTTCGGTAGGATTGCTATTTGTTGGAACTGAGTTGATAGCACCTAAAAACAAAACTTAACTATTGGTGGGGGTCCTGTCTGACTTCATCTAACTTCACAACGGGGAAGGGGAATCCAACCCACGCTCAGCCTCCACTGGGGCAGTCATGTGCTTATGTTCATTTCATGATTGAGATGTAGGGGTGGAGTCTAGTCTGGTATTCTGGAGATAGCCCTTGAGTAGCCAATGAGGCCTCTGTGTGGGCATGGCTTGCTCCTGAGACTTCTGGGAAATCTCATGATAATTCCCTTGTGAAGATGAGAAGCTATCTTCCCCAGTTGTTGGGAGTAGTCTCAGAGATGATGAATTACGGACAAGACAAGATGGCAGCGTATGAGGAGCCGGAGAAGCCACACAACTTTGCCCTGATGGAGCCAGACCTCTGAAGCTGGAGAGGCCACATGGGGACCCCTGCCAGCGATGAGTTGCTTCTGCCACCACTGGATGCTATTGATGTACCCTGAGCCCTGGAAGCGAGGAGCCATGGGGAGACCCCTGCCAGCACCAGGATTCTGCACCCACTGACCTGTGACTTCATGAGTCGGAAGGAGACTTTATAGACTGATATCGGGCATATGAGTTAATATCAGACTTATGACTTAGTACTGGACTGGATTGGGATGCTTTCTTAATGTCCTCTTTCTTTTATATATAAACATTTTCTTTATATCCATATGTGTGCCTTTAAATTTTTTCTCTAGTCTATCCAGACTATCCAGCTCAACCAAAGGTTGAAAGGAAGGTCAGACATACCTCCACCCTCCAATTATCTCTACCAAATCTGATAGCAACTATCCCTCCCACAGCACTCTTCTACATTGATTAATTCATTACAAGGGCCACACATGGCGCACAGACCATACTCATTATTAAAGTTTTTGTTGTTCCTGTTGTTGTTGTTGTTGTTTAGGAACAAAAATGCCTTACAATTAGAATATAATTCTTTGGCCAAGACAGCTATGTCCTTGCTCCCAGAGTCCTTTATTCTCTGCTTTGCTTAATAATCAATACAAGGCTCATTTAGTGCTTCTGATAAACTCACAAAAGACATGACAATACATTTTCAAGACTCTGCTCAAAAACACTGGACTGCAGCTACAGTCAGCAGTCTTCCCTAATAAGAGTATGAAGCAACCTCCCTCAATTGCCACTTATTCACAGGTTTGTTACTTGGAATGCGTAGGTGCAGTGTCTAGGGATCTTGGAATCCAAAATATAGTCTCCAATCTTGTAGCAACTTTCGTGATGGTAGTAAAGTGTCTCCATTCTGCTTCTCAGTTGGTTCACTCTACACACAATGAACGAACAAACACACTGCCACTTAGATGATGTTGATTCATCATAAACAAGTGACACTACATAAACAAGGTAACAAAATTGACTGGTTACTATTTCAAAGCTCCAAGCTTTGAAAATAAAAACTAACCCTGTTTACAATTCAATTGTTTGTACACAATTGAATCATAAAATCAAATCAGCAGTTTCCTCCAATTTCTCTTTTTCTTACTTTCTCTTACCCATTAAGGGAAAAAATGAAATATACCAATTGTATAATCCTACCCACTCATTTGTGAGAGTTACAAAGGCTAGTTAGAAATGACACAAGTAAATATTATAAATCACAATAGTATAATCCAATGTATTTCATTCTACAGTACATAGGACCTTCCATGAGTCAAGGGCCTACCCTATACTAGCCAAGAACAGCAACAGCGAAGGAAAAGATGGGTTCAGTTTATGAAAATTAATTAGTAGGATTAATCACACCATCAGTTAAAAATGAATATTTAACTATTTCAATAGATAAAGAAAGGCATTTAAAACTTCATTTAGGAAAAAAATTTAAACCAAAATAGACACTTGATTTAGGAAAATACATAGCAAAGTAAAAATAATTTACCTGGAGATTTTAATTTCTAGATTACATTATCTTGAACTCTTTATTGGATAATATATTACCACTCATATCATTTTAAATTCTGAGGTGAAACCAAGTGAAAAAGACCAGTATATTATTTCACACCTCAGAGGTATATCTTTAGCATTAGAAACATAGTTTGTTCACTTGCTGTAAAAATGTACTGAGAATAAATACTAATATACTTTGATACTAGACTTTTAATCAAACTTTATCCAGCACTAGAATATCACTTGTTTATTTACTTTAATAACTAACACTGTCTTTGAATAGTCATCCTTCATTTTCTAGTCTACCTCATATCTTACTATTAATATAAGAAAAGCAATTGTTAAACTTTTTAGATGAAGCAAGTACTCTGACATGACAGTAAAAGTGACAGCAAAAATGAAAATGTAAAGTTCAATGACATCAGAAGTTGCTATATAGCATACTTTTTAGTAAAAAAATGTAAGCTAGTTGATATAATAAAAAGTAAACATCTATTTTTAATCATTGACCTCTGAAATTGAATAAATCCAAAGAAAATACTCCCCATTGTAAGATAAAAGTATACGCATAGTTGCCATATATGTTGTTTTTAATGCAACAGTTGTTGGTTTTGTACAAATTTATCCTGAAAATTCCTGCTCTATTTCTATTACCAAGGCCATATTTTATCAATACAGATCCTTATCTGTTTCCAACTTTTGCATCATAATAGCCACTAATTTTTATCACTGATAATAGTTGTCTTAAGTGGATTTTCTTATAGACATAGATATTCTACTCTCAGAGACAGCATAAATATTAAAATGTTATTTTTCACAATAAATGTGTTACGATTCCTCTCAGATTTATCGTTCTTGAAACATGTATTCATGTGACTTTATGATTCAAAATTGCCAATATCAGTCTGTTTCAGCTCACTAATCTCTAAGACATCAATCTGTATGCATTGTTTTATTTTTGACAATTTCCAATTTTTCTAACTTCATGCTTCATACATTCCACATCCTGATTATTAATGGATATTTGCAGCTGTTTTCACTTTGACTCTTGTTTCTTCAGCAAATTATAGTCTTAAAAGCTTTGTTCCATCCATGTCAAGAAGGACAATTCAATTTTGAGGAAGCAATTCTTCCCCATTTGTATTTTGAGTGCCTTCTAAGATGAGCAGCTCATCTATATGTGCCAATGTTCTGATGCTACCCATAATATTTTCTATGACTGATCCCTCAGAAGTGGACAGACTAGGCCTTCCTCCTTCCTAATCTTTTCTCAGTCTGTAAATTACTGATATATTAGTGGCATAAATTCAGTATAACAGCAGTAAGAAAGTGACTAAAGTCTGGCAAACTCACTGACAGTGGGGAACACATGAAGAGATAAGTAAAATGTGAAACATACATTGAAATGTTCCTCAGCAATATACAATGAAACAAGATCCTAAAAATGATAGAACATAAATTGACTTTAAAAACTTTGTTGAGTAGTAAATCTAATTAAATATGGCAAAGAGTGTATGATCTTATGTTCATACCTAGAGAAAGCATATGTAGAGAGATCAAAGCTCAATAGTGATTACACAGGAGTTTGAGATTAGAGATGAAGTGATGATAAGGGCTTGGAAATTATAATTTCTGCTTTTGGTGATGTAAGCTGACTACATTCTGGTGATACTTGTTATAGCTGGTTTACAGAATTGTACATATATAAGATACTGAATGGCATACAGGATATTATTTATGCTTTAAAAACTATTTCTAAAGTGCAAAAAATGTTGTTTCACTCCTCTGGATTGTGAATGATGTTTTGAACAGATAAAATGCCGGCTGAGCCCCAGTGGCGTAGTGGTTGTGCACGGGACTGTGGCCCACTGGGACGGAGGTTCAATCCCAGCAGTGGGGCTGGGGCTCCTGCTCCCACTACCGGAGAGCAGTGATGCCAAAAAAAAAAAATGCCTTGTCTTCCCTATTTGAGTATATATTTAAAGACAGAGTTCCAAAGACAGCGAAATGATGGTGTATTCCTCATCATTCACTCACATTTCCAAAGGAAATATCCAATGAGGACCTTCACCGAAGTACTACCTCAACGCAAGAACACTATGTTCTATTAAATTGGCATTCCATACTGCTCAGATTCGTGACACAATCTCTGAAGACAAATGTGTACATAAGCAAAAGTGGTGAAGAAAGCTGATGATGTGTGGTTATTAAAGCTATAGCATCTGGGGTCTAAAAGGCTTGTAACTAAACAAGTGGCCATCTAGCTCAGAAGCAACAAAGCCCACATGAAAAGCAGCACACAAGCCTATGTGACCACCAAAGCGATCAGAGACCAGGCATCAAAGAACTGAAAATGATATCAGGGTAAATGAGGAGGCATACCGATTAGGGACCCAAAACCCATCTGTAGGTGAAGTGACATCCCCTTTCAGAAGGGTCGTGGGGAGGAGGCAAGTCAGTCAGGGTACAGTGTAGCAATGATCAAACATGCACCTTTTCTCCAGTTCTTAAATGCTTCCTCCTTTGCCACTCTCATGACCCCGATTCTATTTTATAAATTTGGTTAGACCAGAGGATGTACAAATAGGAGATGGAAACCTGGGGAATCCCAGTCAGATGATCTCTTTAGGACCAGTAGTGCGATTGGCAATACTGGGAGAGTGGAGGGAAGGTGGAGTAGAAATTGAACTGATTAAAAGGATCTGCATATAATCTCCTCCCTGGAGTATGGACAACAGGGAAGTAGATGAAGGGAGACATTGGAAAATGTACAATATGACAAAATGATAATAATTTATAAATTATCATGGGCTCATGAGGGAGGTGGGAGCAGGGAGAGAAAGGAAAAATGAGGAGCTAATATCAAGGGATTAAGTAGAAAGAAAATGTTTTGAGAATGTTGATGGAAACAAATGATCACCATGGAAAAAGAAGTTGCATGCTTTGTATGCAATTGATATATGTATGGATCATGATAAGAGTTGTATTAACCCCCAATAATATGATTTAAAAATATATCCGGTGAATATGAATATATTCTGCTATTTTATGACTGTTAATAAGAAACTCTATGCTAATCATTTCTAACATGCCCTTTAAATCTATACATGAAAGAGCTATAATGTGCATGAAGATGGATCAGAAAACTCTGAAGTAATTTGTTTCCCTTTCCCTTCAATGTTACTGTCAACTACCATTGAGTTGGCCTCCAATTGTTGGAAACCCCATTGTGTTGGCAGTGTTCTGTACAGAAACAAAAATATGACACTTATGACTTCATGCATATTAAATGATAGGCTTATATAGTGAGAAGAAATGTCACAGCTAATTAGTCTACACAGCAGTACAGAGGGCTCAGTTTAGCTCACTTTCACGCAAGAGTTAATTTGCCCATTGACTCACCCCTAGATGCTGGTCCAAAGTCAATGAAGCAGATAACACAATCTGCCATCAGGCAGGACAAGTAGAATCAATGTGATGCCTGCAGGATGGGGGAGCAACAGTCAGTAAAACAGGATGAAAAGAAGCAGACCCTGATAGTGTCTCAAACTTAAGTAATACACAGCAAAGAGACATGATCCATGAGTTGTGTTGCTCCACAGGTAGTGCAGCACCTGGTTAAGGTAGAGGAGAAGGAGACATGGAGGCTGGTCTCAGAAAGTATTTATCTCAGGCCCCTTCCAATCAAGCTTTGGTCCGACGAAACTCCACTCACATGTTCCTTCAGGAGTCTAGTAAACACAATAACAGAACTATCACACTCATGAATAACAGAATATAATGGTTGTGATCCATGGAGGCTTGATTGACTATTTATTGGTAACAAATCAGCAGGTCTTTCTTCTTAGCTGAAAACTTTGCTGAAACATGTCCATCACACAGTGCACAACTTTCACTGAGACTGTGCTAAGGAGGGTTGGTTGAGAATCAAATCCAGGTCTCTGGCATGGCAGGTGAGAATGTACCATAGCAATACTACTGCTCCTTGCCCTCGATACCATTGGCTAATTCATAGGTCAGGTGGAACAGTAGCATTACAAATGACACAGTTTTAGAAATAGGCATTTCAAATGCCATAGACATTTGAATTAGTAGTTTCTTCTATTTCATAATTATTTAATTACTATCAATTAAGAGCAAGACGTGAGCATATGGTACCATCCCATCTGCTCACTCAATCCTCTCCATTTGTACTGTTTTTAATTTATATCATGATGACAGTGTTTAGGCAAATCAAAGTAATTAATTGCAGTCAACTAGGGTAAGGCCTTTCTCTTTGCATCTTATGCTTGTTCATCAGCAGTTGGCTCCTGTAATGCGATCAAATTTGAATAGAATAGAGAATTTTGAGGATTTAGGGCTATTTTGATGATCACTGTATTTGAAATTCTCTAAATTTGTTATTCCTAGCTACATAAAGTCAAATTGCTTTATTTTGAAGATGGTAGGCACTTAAGTATTCTTTCCTTTAGGATTTCAACTTTCAGTTTTGTAAAAGAAACTTTAATCTCTTTAGGCATTTATTTCTATATGTGATTCTTTTGTGTCTAAAATAAAATGTTTTCAGCTTTTTAATGGTCATAATTATGAATGTCAATTAGAAAAATTAGCAAGTTACCACAAGGCAGGATCCCAGAGCATTAAAGCTTCTGTTTTTATCTGTAGCAGTGCTTCCTCTCAACCAGCTATCTCTAGGCCTCAGCTTCTCATCACTTGGCTTTTCCCTTTTCTGTGGACTCAGAAGTTTCATGATTCCAATGCTACTCCTTTGTTCTGCTTTAACTTATGGCTTAGGTATGGCTCCATTGCTGTACCTTCAGGACCTCTGCTGCCTCCACCACTCCACACAAGGCTCTTTCATACACTCCATTGGTGGTTTTTCTTCCTCAATGAGACAGTCTATCCCTTCTCTCTCTTTCAGAGACAGAAGAATGGCAAATGCATCAATTTTTTTCATTAGTGTGTCACACATGATTTGCATGGTCCTAGCTAATCACTTGGTGTCAGTCACAAAGATCTCACTTCCCCAGGGTGAAGAATACGAAATTGCCATGGAATGCCAAAAGGACAACAAATCTTTCTCTGTACAAGTACAGCCAGAGTGTTCCTGAAAGGCAAGGATGGTGAGACTCTTCCTTATATACTTTGGACATATTGTCAAGATTGTCAAAAGAGACAGTCCCTTGAGAACTATGCTTGGTAAATTGAAGAGACAACCAAAGAGAGGAAGGCTGCCAACAAGATGAATTGACCCAGGGGCTGGAATAGTGTGCTTAGGCACAATAACAGTTCTGAGAATGGTACAGGACTGGACATGTTTCATCCTGCTGTGCATAGGTTCAGAGTCAGCTGGATTGCACCTAAAAACAACATGGTGACTTATAGTTTGGGAATTGAACATAAGTTGGCTGGAGGAATTCTTTCGGCTCACATGGCATTGGGAGAGATAACTTCCTAGCATTTAGATGCTGACTGCCTTGTCTGCAGGGTTTGCAGTAGTTTCAATGATATGCCCAGAGCCTTGGAGAAGAGAACTGGAAGGCAGCTGAGCCACTCAGATGCCTTTTCTTACTAGACCTAGAAGTTTTTTATGTGTTACCTGCAGGAAAAGAAAACTTTCTACATGGTGTCTCAGAATATGCTTATCAACTGTTTCAGGAGACAGAAATTGGAAGCTGGGGAAATCTTAAGGCCCAGTCTTAGAAATGGGAACAATGGCACTTCTGACTTTTATTCATCAAAGTTACTAAATTCATGTGAAAAGGATCGGGACTTTTTCAATGGATAAGATGCCAAAAACATGTGGTGACCTTTCACCTAACCAGATTTCAAAACCTAGTTATTTGGTTTTCTATGTGAAGAAACTGATTCAAGCTAATTGAGAGCCTCGTCAAAAATGGTACATCTAGCTAATTCAGGAGTTGGGGTACTGCTTCATGGGTGAGTGGCTTCAAGGCTAGTGTATTTTTATGTTTCATAGGTATCTTGTTAGACAGTTTTTTTACCCTAATAAGTACTTTCCTATGAACAAAATATGCAATTGTTGCATCCTGTATAGTCTACTTCTGTGACCACATTTTATTAGTCGTCAGCACAAATTAGATGAGAAGGAGAGGATAAGGAGCACTGAGTTCCTGTTAAGGGTGATGGGAACATTTGATGTGTGTTCACTGAATCATGATGGACATAAATTATGACATCAGCATATATATATACATGTAAAGATAGTTGAAATGTCAAATTCTTTGGTATATTTATATTTACCATGATAATTCATAAACAATTAAAAAAACTGGTGGGGTGCAAGTTATCTGTAGGTGAAGGAGGGAGAGGTATTTGGATTCTTAAATGTCTGTGTCACAGATAGGACATGTTCCCAGTGTTTTTTCCCTTGCCTAATTTCTTTCTTTGACCAAGGAAAGAAAGAAGTAAGAGGTGAGAGGATAAATGAAAGCCTGTTTCTGTACAGGACTTGAAATCTTTGCAGCAACACCAGAAGTTGCTTTTAGAGTTAGCTGCTGGGCTAACATAGTCTTGACTTCTGAACAAGCAAAGGGGCTTATCTTGTGGAATAAGTATAATTCATTTGAGATTAGTCCAGGTGAGAAACTTCTCAAGAAATAAGATTAATGGTGAAGAAATAAGTCTTCCCAGAGTTTGATCTATTATGGACATGGAATTAGAGACTCAATGAAACTCTGGGCAAAGAAATTCTATAAAAGCAGTTTCAGGAGCCTGAGACCTAGACCTCCCCCAAAGAACAGAAATCTCTGCCAATTACACTGTGGTGTGTCAGAGAGAGGAACTAGCATGGAGAGTTCTCCTTCCAATTGTGAATTCTGTGTTGCCAACTCCAGCGCTCAAACCTCAGCAGAGGTGGGGGCAGGGCAGGGACTGGGAGGTGGCAGAAACAGCCAGTTGACAGATGGTTCTCTTCCACACCTGCCCCTATATTAACACCTTGGAGGATACTGTTTCTCCCTCAGCACACTTAGGAGGGGGCTTGCTGAGTCATAACTCCGACTGGAAAACCAAGGGATTGAGAGGGACGTGTGTGACATTCTCATTGCCATTCATCTGAGTAGAGGAGATTCAGTTACGCAGGGGACTAACTCTTAATGCCCAGTGTAAAGTCTTGGGGACTGGCCTGTGGTAGAATGTGTCTGGGTCAAGATGGGGACCGATAAGCCGGTCTTGAGGGTGTGTAGAATTTGATAGCCCTGTGTCAGGATGGGAGCATTTGAGCATCTCTCTGCTTATGCACATTAAAAGACTTCTTGCAAATAGTAAAATAAGAGCCCACAGAATGGGAAAAAAAAACTTTAATAATGGCACAATGGATAAGAGAGTAATTGTTAAACTCAACACAATGTCTGAACAAGAGAAAAAACAACCTAATTGAAAGATAGACAAAGGACATGAGGTGACAGTTCACGAAGGGCCCCAATGCATAAGAAACACACATGGGGAAACGTTCATGCTCACCGGATCACGAGCCATATGGAAAAAGCAAATCAGCACAATGAGGAGAAATCATAACAGCTTAATTCAAAATCACAGAAAATGCTGCAGTGGGTGTGGAGAGATCGGAACTCTCATACACTGGCAAATCTGTAGAGCCATTGTGGAAAACAAAATGTTTTTGTTGTGGCGGTTAGGTGCCATTGAGCCAGTTCTGACCCATAGGGACTTAAAACACAACAAGAAGAGACACTGTCCAGTCCTGTGCCAGCCTCACTATCATTGCCCATTGCTGCAAAGTGTCTGTCTCAGTCCGGGTAGACTAGAGAAACAAATTCATAGACACACATATGGATATAAACATAAGGTTTATATACAAAAAGATTGGAAAGCTTATGTATGTATGTAAATCATACACACACATACACACTCTAAGAGAAGCCGAAAAGTATCCTACTAGGGTTTTAGTTCACACATAGGTTTATAATAAACAAAAAGTGTTTAATGTCTCTCCAATTATAATACCCCACATTAAGATTCTTTGCTGTACATGTTGCAAGAGAAAATGTTTTGCCAAAATAGGCCTCATTATAGAACTACTGAATTTACATAAAAGTCTATAAAAAGTTTGTGACAAAGTTGCATTATTTTTACTTCCATTTTCTACATACTTTTTGAAGCCTCCAGTTATTAAGATAAATATTATTTCTTATGGATATATAATATGATGAATTATTGCATGGATTAATCAAGTCTCCTATTTGTGTTTATCTATTATATATATATATATATATATATATAGTTAATCCCTATTGAGAAGAAAAGCAATTGTACCAACTAGATGCCACTGTTTCTGTAGTTTATTTTGCCTTTAGTGTTTTTGACTCAATACATTTCTCAAATTACACAGATCAACCTCCAAGAAAGTTGTATACAACTGTATATTTATTAGATTTATTTTTAAAGCCTATATTCTTCCTAAACGTGCCCCATGGTCAAAATACTTATTTTTAAATTTTAATAAATGAGGTCTCCTGTTTTTACTCTAAAGCCACCTGGATTTGGACAAATGGACAATATCTTACATCCATCATTAGGATACAAAATTGGAGTGTTTCACAACCCTAAAGAAAACCTATGTGCAAACAAAATTAAACTCTCTCTTACTTAATCCCTGGTTACCACTGTTCTTTTGATCATCTGTCGAATTATGCCTTCCCAAGACGATCCTAGAAGGGACTGTGATAGAAGGACGGGCTGCTAAATGAAAGAGGTGGTTCAGATCTGAGCCCCGGTGGCATAGTGGTTGTGAGCATGACTGCGGCCCACTGGTATAGAGGTTCAATTCCAGCAGCAGCTCCATAGGAGCAAAGCCTGAGCCTCCTACTCCCACTACAAGAGGGCAGTGATGCCAAAAATCAAAACCCCTCCCCCCCAAAAAAAAACAAAATGAAAGAGGTGGTTCAAATTCACTAGCTGCTCTGAGAATGATGAGGCTGCATGCTCCAGGAAAGACTTACCACCTTGAAAATTCTATCTACACTTATTACAGATTGGAATCCACCTGCAGGCAGTAGGTTTGGACTTGAATTTAGCTTAGAATGTCCTATCATTGAAATGAAGGTGCATGTGATGGGTAGAGATCAAGTTCAGTGGACATTCTTCTGTAAGGGTAGGGGTAAGGCTTGACCTAACCAATTACATTGAAGCCAGATAGCAGACCCATTTTGGCACCATATCCATTTTGTATACGAGAGGAAAACCTAGGGAGTTCAGTATACGTTTTCCTTTCACCTTCTGTCAGAATTGGGTCTTGCTTCTTGTTCCTTGCTCTCCTTTGGCATCACTTGCCTTTCCCAGGAGCCAAGAGTGCACTAAAGAGGGTGGATTTATTCAGCAGATTTTAGATCTCTGCATCCACCAGCCTGTGCCCCCAGCAGTCTCTGTTTCCTCACCCTGGATTGGTTCTTCATCTCTTGTTGCCTTGCCTGCTGAACCCATGAGCAATCAGAAGACTCATCTGACATGCTATTTCTACAACCGTGTAGGCCATCCCTTGATATAATTCTTTTCTTATATACAAAACATATAAGCATCACTGATTTTGTTTCTCCAGGCAGCCCAACCTAACGCAGTTCCACTTGTTTTCTTCACAGAGTCATTCTTATTTTGTGTGATTTAAAAATCCAAATGCATACCAAATCTATTGTTGTCAGGTAGATTCTGGCTCATAGTGACCCCCTGGGACAGAGTAGAATTACCGAGTTTGGGTTTCCAAGATGTAAATCTGATAGACACAGATGATGGCATCTTTTGTCAGCAAGGTGTCAATTGGGTTCAAACCATCAACCTTTCAGTCAGAGGCTGTCATTAAACACTGTTCTCCAACCACTGAGGCTTAAGAGCTTTTTGTTTACATTTACTTAATACTGTTTCATTACACATGGAGATCGAGTGTCTATCCAGTCATCAATTGAAGTCAATAGATTGTGACTTGATTACTTTCAGTGATTGATATTTATAAAGAGAACTGCACTAAGTGTTCATAAGAAATTTTAATGTGGTCATAATTTTCAGACTATTCAGGAAAACAGCAGGCTAATTGCTTTGATCATTAATAAATGTCTGTAAAACTGCAAAACTCATTTCCAATATGGCAATACAATTTTACCTTTTAATTCAAATAAACAACAACTACAACAACAAAATTCAGAGCCATTGAATCAGTTAAGACTTAAGAGTGTCCTTTTCACACAGAGGACAACTTCCCCTTTACATTTCCAAGGCTGTAAGTCCTTTCCTGAGAAGAAAGCCTCATCTTTTTCCCACGGAGTTCTGTGGTGATCTTGAGATTAATAGCCCAATGCGTAATGCACTAAACTACATTACACTACACTAAACTATCAGGGCTTCTCAGGTTTTTACTTGTAATGGATGCTTTTGTTGATCTGCACGTGTGTCTATTTAGTTATATTTTATACATAATAATGTGGGTAAATGATTATTGTTTAATTTAGATATCTCTAATGACATTTTTAGGAGAGGTAGGTCCCAAGGAAAAGCTATTATGTTTGGTAATTTGGGAGACGTGAAAAGGAGAACAAACTTCTACAAGATGAATTGACACAGTGGCTATAAAGATGGCTCAAAGATATATATCAGTGATTTAAAATGGCCCAGGACTGGGTGTTATTCCATTCCATTGTCCACAGAGGGACGATGCATCAGAACCAACGAGAGCCTCTAACAACCAGGAATGACAAAAGATTTTGAGCATTTTTGTATACTTATTAGTAATCAATGTATATTATTTGGCAAAGCATATACAAATTTTTATTGGTATTATATTGTTGTTGAGATTTATGCGTTGTATGCATATTTTGCATAATAGTTCACTTACAGATAAGACTTTTGTCTTATAATTCTCTTGATCATGTCTGTCACAGAGAAAACTGCTCACTGTCCTTTTGAATGACAGCTTACTTATGGATACTTTAAGTGTTGTATCTACAAGCACTTACAAAAATTTGTCACATACACTTTTCCCCTGTGTA
The DNA here is from genome assembly GCA_004026705.1 of Nesogale talazaci. Classification (NCBI taxonomy): domain Eukaryota; kingdom Metazoa; phylum Chordata; class Mammalia; order Afrosoricida; family Tenrecidae; genus Nesogale; species Nesogale talazaci. Next base: position 19,233 of record PVJH01024809.1, on the reverse strand, counting down.
TTCTCCTGGGAATTGTGTCAGTTTCCATTTTGTCTATGATTCTTTTTGCTTTTACTTTTTTGTCAGATGTAGGCCAAATATCTAAGTTAAAATCGATGTATATATACACATTTAATCTAGTATTATTTTTTCTTCAAACGTGGTCCTTGACAATATTTGAATAGCTTATTTTTGTACTTTTAATCCTATTCCACTTATTAGTGTGTCAATTTTATTGCTACCTATTTGTTATCTTAACCCATGGTGTTAAAACATTATTTGAATGCAATTACAAGTATACTGAAAAACTAATAAAAATGTGTTTCTCCAAATTCATAAAGATGCCTCAAATGCTTCCTAAAGATGATCAGAAAAATATAAATAGAATAAACTTTTTAAAACGAATTGTTGGATAATTTCAACATGACGTATTTAATACTAATAAATACTGGAACTACTGATAAACATTGAAGGTAACATTGAAGAGGTGAACAGATATTAAAAACAAAATAAATTTAGCAGCAGTTTATCCCAGAAGGTGCTATAAGTGGCAGAGGGTACTTTCTGTTCATTAATAATAGGGAATGAAACTAAAATAAATTATGCAGGCTATGTCAGAATCCATACACTAATCCCAAAAGGGAAAAAAATCTTACTTTTTCCTTGTGACTTTGATTCAAAATTACCTAAAGAAGATGATGCATTAAGTAGGAGGAACACATTTTCTTATGAATGATGAGTTTTATTAAGAATGTATGATTGCTTCTCATTCTGTGTGATCTCTTCATGGGAATTACAGAATTGCAAATCCCTTACTCTGATCTGATTGCATGGTTCCAAAATTCTGCCAAATGAGTGAATTTGTATTGTACTTTCCCTATTTACATCTAATATGTTAATTTTTCTTCAGTCTTACTCAGAATGCAGCAGTAGATTAAGATGGGACCTGCTTTGGGAGTCATTCAAAAGTCTAGAAGAATCCATATTTATTAAGGAAATAATTGAATTGAAAATTTTTCACTCAAAGTGTACTGTTGCTTCTGAATGCATTGTATTCTCTTACAGGAATTATTGCATATATGGAATAAATTTTTTTCTCTTTAGAGAATTTTTTTCTAGATGTTAGTATGAATTTGAGAAGGTATTTTGCATGGATGCTATGCTGAAGATAGAGAAAAATATGAGTTTAAAATGGATTTTAAAGGGCTGAGCCCTGGTGGCGTAAGTGGTTGAGTGTGGGAGAGTGGCCTGTGGGCTTGGTGGTTCAAATCCAGCAGCGGCTCTCAGGAGCAGCACTGGGTGGCTCCCACGATCACTAGAGGGCAGTGATGCCCACCCCCTTAATACTAAAGTGGACTTTAAGTCAACTATTATTAGCTATTCTGCTTCAAAACACTGTCTGGGCATTTTTTCACTATCATCCCATAGTGATAGCAATGTAAGTTACAAAAAAACACTTTTTATTAATTTTCTCTTTAGGTACAATGGTCATTCATTGCTCTTTCAATCTGCTATAGAACAAGGGTGCCATTATATTATCAATTTTGGTTTCCCCCCTCATTTTATTCATCATTGTGGTCGTTATATAATAGTTTGTCAATTTGAGGATTAAGAGTGTAGGGGGAGGGGAAATATGGGGAGCTGGAATAAAAAAAAGAAACAGAGGAAAAGGGGAAAGAAGAATTTATGCTGGAGGCTCAAGTAGAAAATGTTTGAAAATGAATGTGGTAACATGTTTACAAGTGTGCTTAATACGAATGATGTATTGAATGTTCTAAGAGCTGTAAGAGCCCCCAGTCAAAATTATTGAGGGAAACAAAGAGTGTAGAGGTGTAGTTTAGTCTGTCAATCAGATCATAACAAATGAGATTTCTCTGTGGGCATGGCCTTCTTCTGAGAATTCTGGGGAATCCTGTATTTCCTTTTTGGGGCTGAAGACACTTCTCTCTCTCTCTCTCTCTCTCTCTCTCTGCTCACTCCATGGAAGACATTGCAGTTGACAAGAAACATGGAACTACCTATGCTAGTGCCCTGAGCTGGAGAAGCCACATGGACCTTACCTGATGTAACCAGACCTCTAAAGCCAGAGAAGCTACATGGAGACCGCTTGCCCGCTTGCCAGCACTGAGATGCTTGCTACACCACTGGATCTCAAGACTTTCTACCCACTGACCTGTGGTTGTCCTGCATTCAGCATCATTGCATGTGTTCTGTGAGACTAAAGAGGACTTTATAGATTGGTATCTGACATATGGGCTAATAGATAACTTATGGGCTAGGATTGGATGGGGTTGGGATGCTTTCTTAACGTACAATTACCCTTTATATAAAACTCTGTCTTATACACATATGAGTTTCTATGGATTTGTTTTTCTAATTCACCCAGACCAACACATTCTATAAACAAAGCAGTTGACTGTAACTATTGCCATTAAATCATTATTTTAAAATAATTGACCACAAACAGACATAATAGAAAGTCTCTGAACATAATATTTTCAAGCAATTTAAATTTTATATTATTTACATATCTTTATTTGTAATTGAACTTTTAAAAATAATACACTTAACACTCAGTCTGGAAGTATGCAAACAATATGTATTTCAAAGATCTAAAACAAAGACAAATGAATAATGTTGTCTGAAGAGAATTACAATTGTCTGCTCTGAATTAAATAGGAAGAGTTGCATAATGCTTCAATTTCTGAGAGAATAAACATAAAAAAGAAAGTATTAGTAAATCTACAAACTGAAGTAGCACTCAAAGTCATCCTTTCATTATAATAACTTTAAAAAATAATTTAACTATTGAAGTATTTTGAAGGAATCTCAGATGAACCTACATAAAGAACATTCTGAGCAGACAATGGATATTATTACTTTTAAAAGGAAGAAGAGAGAGAAAATAAACGAAATGCTGATCAGTGAACGAATGAATAAATACACTATGGTATACACACAAATGGAATACTCAGTGATGTCAAATAATAATTACCCATAAAAATACTTCATAGCTTGTTATAAACCAGGAGGACATTGTGCTGCTTGAAATTAGCCAATCACACAAAAAAACAACTATTATATGGCTTGAATCATTGAAAAAGTCCAGAAAAATATTTCACAATAAAAGCAGTGACAGGAGCAGTGATGCCCCCCTAAAAAACAAAACAAAAACAAAACAAAAAACTTAAAATCATTTTCAAAAAAAGACTACGATTACTGCAAGGACATTGTCCTGTGGGACCCTCAGGAATATGGTGCTTAGTCATCCTTCGGACCTGGAAATTAACTCACCTTTATGCCTCAATTTTCAGTCAAACAAAAGTCATTTCTATAAGAGGGACAATGACACTAGAGTGTTATACACACTTTGAAAGAAGAAGCTGCTTAATTCCAAAATGGCAGAATTTATCCAAAATTCAGAAGGGTTAGAAAAGAAGGAAAATGGAAATAGGAAGCACAGGAAGGGAGCAGGTTAAGAGGTGTCATATTGTGCATTGTAATCAATGAAATGAAGCAAAATGCAAGTGAGTTTTTTAATAGAAAACAGATCTACTTTATAAATCTTTCCCTAATTCAAAATAAAAAGTAAAAAAAAAAACACCCAAAAACAAGAATAAAAAAGAATTTTAAAGCTCTATGGTAGAGGAATGTTTATTGGATATTTTAAAGCAATCATGCATTGTCGACTGCCTTGAGAGAGTTGGTGAAATGGTTCAAATGTATCCTTTGGCTCATTATGATCCCTTGTTCTCTGTGGTGCCTAATCATGGCGGTGATCTTGGAAAAGGAAACTACCATCATGGATTACATTGATAGCATTTAATTTCTTCAGAAGGTGCCCTGGTGGTTCAGCATTCATGTGCTCAGCTGCTAACCAAAAGAAGACAGGTTTGAACAAACCAGCCATTCTTCAATAAAAAGATGACTGATTTCGTAAAGACATGCAGCCGTTGATGCCCTGTGGAGGAGTTCTACTCTGATCTACTGACCGCTAATGGGAGAGGACCTGACGAGCTGTAGAATGACATCAAAAAGACATCATTCATAAAGAAACAAACAGTCTTTAAAAGGACAGGACAGAAAGGAAATACAGAACGGGGTGTCAGAACACTGGGGAACTTGCTCTTCATAATGGAGTAGCTAAGGAAAATGGGAAAAATGATGAAGTCAAAGAACTGAACACAAAATCTCAAAGGGCAGCTTGAGAGACAAAGTAAAATATTATAATGAAAGGTACAACGACCTAGAGTTAGAAAACCAAGTGGGACATACAGGCCCCGCATATCTTAAACTGAAAGAAGTAAATAAAAAATCCTCAAGTTGCTATCTTGTTGAAAGATTATATGGGCAGAATACTTAATGCTTCTGAAAGCATAATAAGCAGTTAGAAAATACACAGTCACTATGAGCTAATGGACCTTTCTCCATGTCAAGATATAACATATGAGGAAGAACCAGTGGTATTAAAGAAAGAATTCAAGCTACCTTGAAAGCATTCGCCAAAATCAAGACATCAGGAATCGATGGAATACCAATGGAAATGTTTCAATAGACTGTTAAAGCCCTGTTAAACATTCCACATTTTTGCCAGGAAATTTGTGGGACAGCTTCTTGGCAAACTGACTGGGTGCGATCTATATCCGTACCCATTCCAAAGAAAGGTGACCCAACAATCTACTTGTATTATAGAACAATATAATCAATATCACGTACAAGTAAAATTTTGTGGAAATAACAGCCACCCATGGTTGAAGTAGTACATTGACAGGGAGCAGTCAAAGGTTCAGGTAACATTCAGAAGAGAATAAGGAACACTGTATGTGTTATTCTGGGTTAGCAAGAGAAACAAATACAGAGACACTCATATATGTACAAGAAAAAGCTTTATATCAATGAATATTTGTACATTTAAAAATGTCCCAATCCAGTCCAAAACAAGTCCATAACAGATATTATCCCGTAAGTCTGATACTAGTTAATAAATCCCTTTCAGACTCACACAGCATATGCAATGTTACAAAATTCGATGAAAATCACAAAATAGGTGAGGACTTATGGATCCAGTGGTGCTGGAAGCATCTCTAGGTCTCAGTGTGGGGCTCCAGCAGTTCTCTGAGTGTGACTCTCCAACAGGAAGGTGAAGCAGAGAGGCTCTTGCAGAGCTCAGCAATTCTCTCCTTGTCAGCATTAATGTGAAGCAAAGACAGAGTGCATGTGTGTATTTGGCCACCTTCAGGGAGAGAGAGAGGAAGCTTCCAGAATCTGTATGAGAAGGCCACATCCACAAAGATCCATCATGATTGGCAGACTAGACTCTACCCCTACACAGTTGATATAAAATTATGTAACTACCACACTGTAGAAGAATCAATGCCTTTGAATGGTGATGCTTAAGAATATTGAAATTATAGAACAATATAATTAATATCACATGCAAGTAAATTTTTGTTGAGCCACAAAATGGATGAAGTCTTATGGATCCAGTGGGGAAGGTGGGGGAGAAAGAGGGAAAAAATCACAAGGAACTATATATGATCCCTTCCCTGGGGGATGGGCAACAGAAAAGTGGGTGAAGGGAAACATGGGACAATGTAAGGCATGAAAAAATGATAAGTTCTAGATTATCATGGTATCATGAAGGAAGGGAAAATGGGTAGCTGATATCAAGGGCTCAAGTAGAGAGAAAGTGTTTTGAGAATGAGGATGGCAACAAATGTTCAAATATGCTTGACATAATGGCTGGCTGGATGGCTGGCTGGCTGGCTGGCTGGATGGTGGTAAGAGTTGTATGGACCCATAATAAAATGATAAATACAATAATACCCTTCCAAGTTAAAGAAAAATGGAACAGAGGCTGCTAAGCAAAACCGAATCTGTCTTCTAATAAATTCTGCCAGAATGCTTCTTGGAGGCAAGGATGACAAGACTTCATCTTGCGTATTTTGGACACATTGTGAGGAAAGATCGGTCCCTGAAAAACTAAATCATGTTTGGTAAAGTGGAGCAGCTCCAAAAAGAAGAAGGCCTATTACAAGATAGATTGACAAACAAGCTACATAAATGGGCTCAGTCATAGGAACAATTATGGGGACCGTTCAAGACCTTGCAGTGTTCCCTTCTGTTGCACATAGGGTTGCTATGGGTACAAGCCAACATGGTGACACCTAACAACAATGACCAGGAGAAAGCTTATAGAGTTCCTGTTATTTAGAATTATAACTTAGGGACATTGTCCAGGCAGTAGCCATGTGTTCCATTCAGAAGAGAAGATTTACCTAGACAAGAAGCTGCAGAACTCTGCTTCCTGAGTAGTTGGAAACAGTAATTTTCTATCTCTATGTTACACTTGATAACCCCCCAAAATATTGCTATAAATCATAAAAACCTTTATTAAACAATTATAACAAAATCTAAATGTGTTAGTCTGGGTAGACAGGAAAAACAAATGCAAAGGCACTCATATTTGTATAAGAAAGTGACTTAAAAAACAAAGAAAGGTTTATATACAAAAGCAATTGAATATTGAGAAACTTCCTAGGCCGGTCCAGATCAAGTGCATAAATTCAATATTAGCCTATATGTCCAACATTAATCAGGAATGTCCTCTTCAGACACACAAAATATATGGAATTATGCTGAATGCAGGAAGATCCCAGGCCAGTGGGTTGGAAGTCCTCTGGATCCAGTGGCAATGTAAGCCTCTCAGTGCTGGCAGGGATCTCTATGTGGCTTCTCCGGCTGCTGAGGTCTGGTTGCATGAGGGTAGGTCCATGTGGCTTCTTCAGCTCCCAGAACATAGCGCTCTCTTTGTTGTCAGTAGAGTTTCTATTAGGGAGTGAGCAGAGAGAGTGTGTGACTCCTGCCTCCAAAGAGGAAAGATAGGAATTTCCAGAATTCTTAGAAGACCATGCCCACACAGAGGCCTCGTTGGCTAAGACCCAATTAACAGACAATATTCTACCTTCTCACTCTTAATTCTCCAGTCTCAAATTGATAGCAACTACCACATTAAATAACTTGTTTCTTGATATATCCTCATATTCATCTATTTATTTCTGAAGGTGGATTTTTTTTCTCTTTCACCTTTCTCACACTTCCTTGAAGAAATCTATTCTTGATATTTTTGCACATTTGAATAGCAGTTTTGGCTTTCTCAGGGAGGACAAAAATTTATTCCTTTTCAATGTTCTTGGGAAAACAAAAGAAAACCCATATGATTAGGGCTATGCGGTAGGTAGGAATAGTTTCCCAAGGAAATTATACTCAAACTGTTCTTGTTGCTCTCAACGAATGGGCAGATGTGTTGTTATAATGGGAAAAGTCTCCTCACAACTTTGTGGACCTTTTTCCTCATCAATGAAATCTTTTTATTTTCTTAACTATATATTTTCCTAGTAAGCTTCCATAATCATATCATCTCCTTTGAGAAAATCTTTTAAGATTACCCTTTTGGAATTAAAAAATATATACCAGCAGCCTTCTGAAAGAAACTTTCTTTCTTGCATTTAAAATGGTTCAACAGATTGTTTGGAAGTCACTAATTATTGAACCCCTTTTTGGAAGCCATTCTAACAAGATTAGGACAATTATATCACTGAGAGGACTTGTTTGCAGCTATCCATTGATTCAAGAAGCAGGTTTAAATATATTGTCTTTGGGGATAAAATCACATGCATATAGAAACTGAAATCTTAGAATATATTTTTACTTATTCTTATATAATGAGCATTGAGAAGCTCACAGACATTTTTTGCTCCATATGTTTTACAGAAAAACAGTAAAATAAATACTAAACTCTAGAAATTAGGGTAATCATAACTATGAACATGAATCGAATTAACATTATTGGAAAATGAATGCCAAATTAAAACAATATTTTACACATGTGCAAAGTAAGTAAAAAGTAGCTCATCATTCTTGTTTCTAAAAACATTCTGACTCTTCTTCATTCTGATTTGTTCATTCTTCAAACAATTCAAGGTATATTTAATATTCTACACGGCATCATGGCTCAAGTGCATGGTGTTGCTCTTCCCTGTCCACTGTCCAGTTTTCACATGCACTTAAGGCAATGAAAATGCTTCTTTTGGAGTAAGGCACAGCTAAATCGAGGCAACATTTTTTTCCTTTTCAAGACTTTAGAGAGGTCTTTGGTAGCACATTTTCCCAAGGTGATGGATTATTTGATTTCCTTAATGCTGCTTCTATAAGTGTTGATTATGGATTTGATTAAAATGAAATGCTTAACACCTTTAATATGCTCCCACTTTACTATGTGTAAAGTACTTATTTGTCTCAATACCAGGATTCCCCCCATCCCTTCATTTTGAAGTGTATTCTGCCCTGAAGTCTCTATTCTGATGCTCAAACATAATTTTTTTTTAACCCAGAAGCATTTGGTTATGATTTCACGTGCCAGCTTACTGTCTGCTTCTGTTTGCATGCTGTGGATTGCTGTGTGATTGGAGGAAGTCCCGCCTCCTGGAGTCTCCATGTCAGTCAGGTCACATGATCCGCACAGCACCCCCCTTCTCTCATTTTTTAATGAAAGTGATGTTGGTTCTGAACACCACTGTTGAGTTTATACTGTACAATATCATATTTTGCTTTATTTTAATAAATATTTTAGTATATTGATACTATTTGGTTCAGAATATTTTTTTACTGTTCTCCTGCTCTGAAAACTTGGTGCATCTTATGGTCAGGTGTGTCTTTGATCTGTGACTATGCTATAAAACAAATGATTGGAAATTTCTGAAACTCAGCATCATTTCTAATCACCATACTAGCTAAACCAGGAGACCATAACAAACCTCTAGGGATGGCACAAGACTGGGCAGTATTTCATTCTGCCATGCGCAGGGTCACTTTGGGGCTGAACCAACTTGATGGCATTGCAAAACAATATCATGTCTGTGGTCTAATCCCATTTTGGAAGGAGTTCTCTGTTACAGGTTAAAGCTCAGGTTAAGTACTGACCTAAATAGAGGTGTGAACTTCGTTGCATCCTTTGCTTTCTTGGGAGAATAATTCCTTTACTAGAGTTTGTGACATAACCCACTATTCCTTGTTTCATTGTGGTTGTTCTTTTGGGTGCCATTGAGTTGGTTCTGAGGCCTAACTACCCTATACACAACAGAACTCCGCCCATTCCTGCCCCATCTTCACAACTGTTCCTATACCGGAGCCTATTGTTGTAGCCACCATGGTCAGTCCATTGGTTGAGGGCCTTCCTCTTTTTCACTGTCCCTCTACATTACCAAGTACGATGTTCTTCTCCAGAGACTGGTCCTTCACAACATGTCCACAATAAAAACAAAATGTTGCCATTTTTGCCTCTGATGAGCGTACATTCGGTACTTCTTCCAAGACAGATTTGTTTTGTCCTTCTAACAGTCTATGGTTCTTTCAATGTTATTCAATAGCACCACAATTAAAATATATCTGTTCTTAACTCTTCCTTATTCAATGTCCCAACTTTCACCTGCATATGGCAAAAGTAAAAATACTATGGCTTGTGCAAGGTGTTTCTTGATCTCAAAACAGCACCCTTGCTTTCCAATACTCTAAAGAGATCTGATACTCTAAAAGATTCACCTAGTCTCTGGATCACATCTTTGGCTCTTTAATTGATGCTTCCGTGAGCATTGATTGTGGATCCAAGGGAAACGAAATCGTTGACAATTTCAAGTTGAGATCATTTTAGTTTTCCTTAGATTGAGTTGTGATTTGCACTGAAGACCTTAATCTTTCATGTCTACCATCAAGTTCTTCAAGATATTTTCACTTTCAACAAGCAAGGTTGTGCCATTTTCATTTCAAAAGTTGCTAGTAATTCTTCTTCCTCCAATCCTGATGCCCTAGTGCTAGTTATGCAATCCAGCTACTGACCATTTGCTCAATATACAGATGCAGTCATTATGGTGAAAGGGTGCAACTCTGCTGTACACTTGTTCTGGTTTGAGATCATACGATTTTCCCGATTCTACTGGAACAACCACCTCGTGATCCAGTTTGTTTGTTTTTTAATCTTTGCGATTCTGGTGGGAGAGAGGCTTCCATTAATACTTCTTTTAATAATAAATCTTACAAAAATGATAATTTTCTGGTAAAAATACTCTCATCTAAAAAAGTAGTTGTTTTGTAGGGCTGATTGTGTAGCTTTGGGAGATAGAATTTTTAAACATATGCTTTATTGGAATACTTTGTCTCAAAATATGCTACATATGAGTAGTGTATTTGTATTAAGGAAGGAAACATTACTCCAGCTACAGGATAAAAAGTGTGGGTAAAAGTTCCCAAATATTTGAAAACTATTATCTAGATTGAGAATTTCTTGTATTTGTGAGGGAAATTATCTGAGGTAGAATTTTCCCCACTAAGAAGTACAGTTTAAAAACAGAAGAGGATTTTTTTCATTAAAAAGTAAATATTTGCTAAGAACTACTAATTCTCCAAATCTCTGTAGCATTCTTCAAAGATATTTGTGAATGCCAATCAATCAATTTTTAATTATGCTCCTTTTACTATTTATTCTCACCTTCATTAGCTAATCACTAGAGAGTGTTTGCAGCTACTCACGTATTGAAAATATTCATCTAGTAGCAGTAAGAGGATCACTATTAAACTTTATCATTTTGGAACCTAAAAATAAACCCCCAAAACTTGTCTTAATCACAATACTTAATGAAAGTCACTGTTCAGGATCCATCAATCAGAGAAGGTAGGAATGATATGTAGGTATTTTTAACATGTAGTTATATCTTTAAAACATGTAAATTAGACATATTTTCTCCCTGCCTAACTTTTAAAATAATGAGATATCCAGGGAAGCATGGAATTTTACATGTCTCCATGATTCATACAATTCAGGATTTTTAATGCCTTCTTAAAATTTTAGCAGCTTTTTAACTGTAGAAATGTTAAGCATCTCCATCTGCCATAATTGTCCCTCTTAATAGGGCTAATACTGCTATATTTTATGTAATGAGAATCATCTTAATAAGAATGAATATCAGGATGGAATTTCACATGGATTTTATTCTGTTTAAAACTTACTGATGGTGATTCAAACATACTACTTGTTGCACTGGGAAAAATCAGTCTATCTTCTCTGGTAAAGTTTTTTGCCTTGGAAACTATTAAGGATAATATATGCTGCTGTATAGGGACTCTGCTGATGCAGTGTTGGGCTGTGACTTACCAGGTCAGAAGTTTGATATCACCTGTCCCTCCAAAGAAGACAGGCAGACAGAGTTTTCTACTCCCATAAAAAAAACTGCAGCCTCAGAAACTCACAGGGGCAGTTCTACACTAACCAGAAGTTTATTGTGTGTTAGCATGGACTAATGGTATTGAATTCTATTTATTTATTTACTTATTTCAAAAGGGTCACTATAAGTTGGATTCAGTTCAGCAACAATGGATTTTTGTTTTTGTTTATTAACTGATTTTCTTCATAGATGATGAGTCAATTTCATCTATTGTATTGTTCAAGGGGCCTTAGTGGAACCTGTGCTTAAGCATTCAGCTGCTAACCACAAGGTCTATGTAGTGAATTCACCAGTGTATCTGTGAAAGATAGATTTTTGCAGTCTGCTTCTGTAAAAGTTAGCCTTTGAAACCCTTTTGAATGGCTATATTCTATCCTACCAAGGTAACAAAATTCAATTTATTTTGTTGTTTTTCAGTGACTTATATAATTTCTATATAAATCGCTTTCCTACTTTTGCCATATTGTGATGTCAGAAGAAACACTGAAATGGAAGGAATGATGAAATTAAAGGGATGAAAATATTTCAAATGGTAACTAGAGAAGGCGAATAAAAGTATTATAATAAAATGTATGAGCCCCGATGGTGAAGTGGTTGTGTGGGGGACTGCGACCCACGGGGTTGGCAGTTCAAATCCAGCAGCAGCTCTCCAGGAGCAAAGTTTGGCTTCCTACTATCACCAGAGGAGTGATTGCCCACCCCCCCAAAAAAAAAGTCAAAAAGGATGAGAGAATGAACACTGACTGGTATATGATCCTCTTCTTTAAAATAAATAAATAAATAAAAATAAAATGTATGAAATTCTAGAGTCAAACTACCAAAAGGGATAAACATGTTGGATACTTATAAAACTAATGAAATTGCAGGAAAAAACAGATATGGATTTCAAGATTCATCATTTGATAGCAATTTGAAGAAGATAGTAAACTTCAAAAGAGTATGAAAGGAATACATAGAGTCACAGTACCAAAAAATTAGTTTACATTCAATTATTTAAGGAGGTAGCATTACATTGGGGATGAATAATACTATAGGAAGAAATCTAAGCTGTCTGTACTGAAAGCATTGGTCAAAAGGAGACTCCAGTGATTGATGAAAGGCTAGTGTAAATTTTCAGCACATGCAGGGCTGAAGGCTCTCACTTGTCTAGAGAAAACTGTTACATAGCTATGTGGTAGTGACACAATTTTTGTCAATTTGAGACTCTTAAGAGTGAAGGAGTACAGTTTAGCCTGTCAATCAGATAGCAGCTTCATGACCTCGTGTGGGGGTGCTCAGAGATATATAGCTCATGGGAGGCGGGAAACAGACACTCTCCTTGCAAAACATTACTGACAGTGAGTTTGATGGAGCTATTCTGATGCAGCCAGTGCCCTGGTGCTGGAGGAGCCATGTGGAGACTCCTGCCAGTGCTGAGATGCTTCTACCACCACTGGATCCACAAGACTTTCCACCCACTGGCCCATGATGCTCCTGCATTTGACATCATTGCATGTGTTTCATGAGTCTGAAGAGGAATTTATGGATTGATGTTAAACATATGAGTGAATATCAGACTTATGGACTTGATCTGGATTGGGATGGGATGTTTTCTCAATATTCAATTGCTCTTGTATATAATTTTTTTTCTCATTCAAATACAACTGTATATTAACTTGTTTCTCTAGTCACCAAAACTGATACAAGCTAGTTGATCAGATGGCTGGGAGCTAGCCATATCCTTATCCTAATGAAATAAGCAACATCATGATAAATAGAGAAAATATTGCAATTTCCAAAAATTTTTTTTTAACCTGAATGAATAGTAGTCAAAAAATTAAGTGGTAAAAATTTAAAAAAAAATTTCCTGGGCAAATCTGCTGCAAATCTGTTTTAGAAACAAAGGTGTAACCTTTAGAATTCAGTTGTCCATGATCCAAGCCGCTTTTTAATAGCTATATTTTCATGTGAGCACCAACAAACAAATAAGAAGACCAAAGATAAATTGATACATTTGAATGCTGTGTCGGAGAAGATATGTTAGTGATCCAACATAGTGTGAAAACTTTCCCAAGGTAATTTTCATGTCACGTGCAAGAAGAAGTATAAGGAAGCTATTTCAAAAGAGGCTGCAGCCGCACATCCACAGGGGTGCCAGAAACAGAGCCTGGATTCATAACAAGACTTGAACAAGGACCATCACCGCTTGTGTCAGTGCATATTTCTTGAAGCTAGAGCTATAAGAAAGATGCTGACTTGTGTTTTATCGACTATGCAAAGGCATTCATCTGTGTGCATCATAGCAAACTGTGGGCAACACAGTGAAGGATGCCAATCCCCGAACACTCCATTGCGCTCATGCTAAAACTGTAGCCAATTGTGAGGCCATTGTCCAAATAAAACACAGAGACACTTTATTGTTTGAAACAAAGGTGTAGTGGTTAAGGTTGTATGCTTTTTACCATATATATATTCAACTTGTCTTTTAAACAAATAAGCTGAGAAACTCGACAATTTGAAGAATGCAGCAGCCAGTTTAGAGGAAGTTTCAATAACCATCTGTAATATACAAAGATACAAGTATGTTTACTGAAAGTGAAGAAGATTGAAGCACTTTCTGGTGAACATGAAAGTGTAAAGCTATTCTGTAGATTACACCTCCGTAGAAAAAACAAAAGTCCTTAAAACACAACCATGATGCAACATCATCATAAACGGAGAAAAGATTGCAAGGGTTAAGGATTTCGTTTTACTTGAATCAATAGCAGTGAATAACTCAGACAATATATTACCCTGAATATGTCTGTTTTAAATGAATTCTTTAAAATGTTAAAAATCAAAGATGATATCTGTAGAATTAAGGTACCCCAAGCCATGCCAATTTTTAGGAGTCTTATTTCCATATGAATGCTAAATAATAGATTAAGAAGGCTAAGAAAAAATTGAAGCATTTGAATATGATGTTGATAATGAAACAATAAATATTGTGCAGCCAGAATGCCCCTTAGAACAGTGAAGAGAATTCATCTTTAATATTTTGGATAGTTTATCAGGAAGGCTCAAATGCTGGAGAAGAGAAAGCCTGACAGTGACTACTGCACTGGGTTCAAACAAAGTAGAGGCTGTATGGAGGGTAGAAGAGCAGGCAGTGCTTACATTTTTTCCACAAATAATTGCTACAATGAAACAGGGTAGTCAGAGTGTTGACAGCACCCAAGGATGAAAAGAAAAAGAAAGCCTCATATTCTGCTGGTTAGTTTTTAAACTTTCAATTCTAAATACATATTTCTATCTACTGTCACAGAGTGTGATAGATCATTTCTTGTCACTAGTTTTAGCCTTGTAATGCCAATAAAAATGCTCACCTTAGGGAATTTAAAAAAATCTTATGGAAAAAATGAATTTCAAAAAAATAGATTTTTCTTAAACTTTTGAAAATCCCCTCATGTAACTCTAAATGATTTCTGTTTTATTATTTCTATTTTTTCTACCTTGATCCTAATATTTTATGTCAAACCTAATCTCTTTGATTTATGTTCCCTTTTCTAGCAAAACCATGTGAAAAAAATCAGGGATACATAAAGTAGTCCAAAATCTTGGGTACTTGGCATGGCTAGAATGGTTTCCACAATGCCTAACACCAATTCCCTTTTGTCCTTTGTTTGCTTCTGTTTCTAGAAAGGGAATCCTTGACTATTTTTCAGTAAGGAAGGAAGGGACAGCTTGCCCTTAGGAATAATGCGGTTAAAAGTAGGTTGAGCTTGTCCAGCCATGTCCTTCATGTTTTTCTGGGGATGACAATAATTTACTCTCGCTATCCTATCAGAATAATTTTTTAACTGTCTGTGATGAATTGAAATATCTAGTATGACTCTTCCCTGTATGTCTCCATCATGCCCACCAAACAATTTGATGAGGCTATGCAAATAGGGTGTCTGAAGCACCAATAGAGGGCATTGACCAGGTTAAAATACTGCTTCCCTGGTTATAAGGGGACCTTGCAAAAGCCAAGACAAAGAGCAATTCCTGAGATCATTAAAGAAGAAGTACAACTAGTGGAAGACATTTGAGCTCTCTCCCCGCTTGGTGGGGGCAAGGTAGTCGGGACCACACCACTTGAAATGAGAGGTCGTGACAAGGAGACCATGAGACAGCATCGAAGAGTATCGTGGAGACTATGTGACTGTGATTCCGAGCACAGGCAAACTTCCTGACCAGGGCAGTCCAGAGCCAAGGGACTATGTAGCAGCGAACTCGAAGATCAGAGAGAGAGATGCTGGGCTGCTGCAGAAGTAAAGGATTAATAAGATGAGAGCAGGAATACATGGGGGGGGGGGATAATTATCTCGTGTTTGGTTTTCAAAAAGATTAATGAAATTGAAAAAGAGACAGGAAAGATGCAAAGAACACAAATGAGAAATGAAATGGGTGGCATCCTAACGTAAGGTACCAACATGAAAAAAGCAACCAGAATGAAAAGAGAATAAGCAGACCCCATGAGTAACCCAGAAGAAATAAGCACATTTATAGAAACAAATGACCTACCTGTACTCTACAGACGGAGGCATAGACTGAGGAAATTTGAGCAAAAACATAATAAGAGAAAAAAATTGACCAAGCCATTAAAAAAAGCACATCAATACCTCGAAAACAAAAAGTCTTAGTAAAGACATCTTTTTTAGAGAATTCTACAAAATGTTTAGAGACAAACTGACACCAATTTATTCATACTATCCAGAATGTAGAAAAGGGTATGATATTCCCAAATTCATTTTCCAGAGTAAGTATAACTCTGATTCCAAAACCTAGGGAAAGGTAGCATTGAAGGAAAAAAAAATTACAGACAAATCTTTCATGAACATAGATACAAAAATCATCAATGATATTCTGGGCAATAGAATTCAGTAGCATATATTTTTAAAAAACTAACATCAAAGCCCAGCTGGATTCAGTCCAGGAATCCTTGCAAGAAATACTTGAAAAACATTAGAAAACTTTTTAATCAAGAAAATGATTGATATAATTAACTACTTAAATAAAGCAAAGGAAAAGAACTGGTAGAGCTTATAAATCAATGTTGAAAGGTACAAGATAACATCTAATACATTTAGCTGATAAAAACTCTCTGTAAACTATAAATAGAAGTGATATTTAGCACCATGCTTAAGGATATACAGGCAAAATCAACAATCAAAATTTTTCTTAATGGAAACTGAAACATCTCCTTTGTGAATGGAGATGAGACAGTGGTGCCCTCTATCATCAATACATTGTATAGGAAGTTCTCACTCATTGCCATCAAATACATTCTGACTTAGAGTGACCCTGTAGTACAGGATAGAATTGCCCCTGTAGGTTTCTGAGATTGTAAATCTTTATGGGAATAGAAAACCTTATCTTTCTCCCAAAGAGTAGCTGGTGTTTTCAAACTGTTGACCTTGTGGTTAATAGCCAAAATGAAAACACTATGTCACTAGGACTCCTTGCCAGCGGAATAAGGTGATAAAGCGAAATAAAAGGTATCCAATTAATAAAAAAGAACTACCTGATTTGCAGAAGGTATGCTGATTTACATGAAAAACAGAAAGACAATAATACTAATACTAATACTACTAGTAAATAAAAACAGAGACTCTGAAAGAAATATACTGGGACCAATAGAGAGTTTTAGCAACATTGCAGCATTCTGGATCAACTTCAAAAATCAATTAGATTCCTTTAAATCAGCAAGGAAATTCTAAAACAGAAATCAGGAAAAAATAATATCACTTACAATGGGTACCCAGCAAAAAGACTCATCTGTCAGCTTGCTCTGCTGTGGTGGTTTGCATGTTGCTGTGGTGCTAGGAGCCGTGCCACTGATATTTCACGGCACATGGTCAATATGTTTTAAAGGTGCTTCCAGGTTGAGACTAGACTAGGAAAAAGAAGGAAGAATCTCTGTTCATGTGTCCGAGATTATTCATTGAAAACCTCATGAATAGCAGTGAAAAACTGGCTGGTAATTGCCAAGGAAGAGTCCCTTTGTTTAGAAGCCATTCAAAATATGACTGGGGAAGAGATGTCTCCTGAAAGTAGAATAGCGCATCATGGAATGGATGATGCAAGCCTGGCATCAACCTGATGAGTTGCTAGTTGAAATGGGAAGAAAGTGTTGTAAACATAAATCCAGTAGTAATTGAAACATTACATGTAGCTTTAATAAAGAAAAAAATAAATTTCCAAAATGAAATGGAAAGAATACAGATAGATATGCCAGGTAATAGTGAACGGAAATGATCTGGCATTGGTCATTTGAGTCCAATAAAAAAAATTATTACTATGGTGGGAGTGAGAATTTAAGAGCAATGGCATCATATTCATCATCAACAAAATCACTATTGCTGATGAATACTGATGAATATTGAAAGATTTATCTTGAGGTACAGTAAATTCTGTGATAGGATAACGTGATACACTTACAAGGAAGTCCAATTAGTATAAATATTACTCATATAAATATTACTCATATTTATTCACAACCACTAAATGAACTGATTGAAGAATTTTACCAGATTCTTTCATCTGAAATTTATAAAAATGCCATCAGAATTAATTGATCATTACTGGTGATTGAAATGTGAAAGTTGAAAGCAAAGTAAGGATCAATAGATGGACAATACAGTCTTGGTGATAAAAGGAACACTTTTGATAAAAGGAACACTTTTGATGAAAGAATTTCCCTAGACTGATTTTCATTGCAGATATCTTTTGTTACACTATGTAAATAGTAATTCTATAATTGGATATCAGCAGTTAGAATACACAGTAATTGAATGTACTACATATGTAGGAAAAATGATGAAGAAGTTCAGTAGGATCAGCTCAAACAAGGTCAGCTGCACATTTTGGAATAGATCATCAATTGCCTATATATGAGTTCAGATTGAAACTGAAAAAAAAATAGAACATGTTCACAAAAGCCAAAATACAAACTTGAGTATATATCACCAGAATTTAGAGGACATCTTAAGTCTAATTTGATACATTGAATACTAACAAGAAAAGACCCGAGGTGCTATGGTATGGCATTTAGAATATCATACACAAAGAAAGAAAATGATTACTGGAAGACAACAAATGTAAAAAAAAAAAACTATCAAAATGAAACATTTCTGAGTGTATTATAGCTAAAGCAAAAGGGAGAAACAATGAGGTCAAAGAGTTGACTAGAAAACTATGGCAGCTAGCGTAGAAAAAGTAGTATAATGAAATGTGCAGAGACCAAGAGTTGGAAAAGCAAATGGTTAGAATACTCTCAGCATATCTTAAACTGGAATAACAAGAGACTGTTCTTTTTTTAGGCATCACTGCCCTCTGGTGGTGGGAGTAGGAGGCCCAGCCTTTTGCTGCTGTGGAACCACTGCTGGAATCGAACCTTCATTCCAGTGGGCCGCAGTCCCGTGCACAACCACTACATCATGGGTGCTCAGCCCGAAGAGAATGTTCTAGTCTTAGGTTATAATTTTGGAAGATTCTATAACTTGAATGTTCTATGGGCACAATATGTAAGAATCAAAGAAACATCATAGGAAGGGGGAGGTACACAGTCCTCACACCCAAAGAACTATTTGACACGACATCATTCCAAGAGGTGATATATGATCACATAACCAAGAAAAAATTATAGTGAAGGAAGAAACCTCACCTGAACTGAAGACATTAGGCAAAAACAAGGCTCCAGGGATTGATGGAACACTGAATGAAATGTTTTACCCAGCCAATGAAGCACTAACACCCTCTCATCTGTGCCAAGAAATTTGGAAGACAGTCACTTGGCCAACCATATTTGCACTCATTCTAAAGGTGACCCCACAGAATGCAGAAATAATTAAACAATAACATTAATATCTCATGCAAGTACAATTTTTTTCTGAAAATAATGCAACAACCTTTCAATCAGTACATCAACAAAGACACTGCCAGAAAATTAAACTAGATTCTGAAGTTGATGTTGTAC
>PVJH01024808.1:0-32539 GCA_004026705.1 Nesogale talazaci | reverse complement strand
GAAGACTCCCTCTCTGTCACCTTTCCAATGGCAGAGTACTGGGCTAGAGACGTGGCAATGCTTGGTAATGATTTGGCTGCATGAAACGCCTAAAGAGAGCTCTTGATGGAGCTTAAAACTGAAATTCCTATACCCTTCATGTTTTAAGGTATTCATGAATCTAGCATGGACTAACCATTGAAGTCTCATATATCCCTAACTTCTCTATCTTAATTTATAAATTTGGGGGGGGGCATCACTGCCCTCTGGTGGTGGGAGTAGGAGGCCCAGCCTTGCTGCTGGATTTGAACCTCCAACTCAGTGGGCCACAGTCCCACGCACAACCACTACACCACCGGGGCTCAGCCGTTAATTTATAAATTTATAAAGAAAAAGAAACCCGGGCTGAGCCCCGGTGGCGTAGTGGCTGTGCGCGGGACTGCGGCCCACTGGGATGGAGGTTCAATTCCTGCTCACAGGAGCAAAGGCTGGGCCTCCTACTCCCACCACAAGGGCAGTGATGCCTTAAAAAAAAAGGAAAGAAAAAAAAACCCAAGCCCAGGTTAGGGGTCATTTTAACTTGAAACCAAGGGTGTAAATCTGTATGTGGGGTATATATGAGTGTACAGGTAATGGGTGACACGTGAATCACATGTCCTGCTCCCATCATCTGTATCCATGTCACCAAGTAACAGGAGCTTGTGTGTTCCCTTCCCTTAAAAATAGGGCCCATCTCCTTCCTGTGCTTCCCCAAGGATGCAACAATATTCTAAGGCATCCGTAGATCCTAGAAGACAGTCATATATTCAAGTGTCTATTTTAAGCATCTCCCAAGTATTTTTGAAAGAAAATGCCCTACCTTGTCTTAGGGCTATTTGTGGCCCACTCTATTCTGAATGAAAATCTGGGATTACCCACATGTCCCTAGTCTCCCCTGTTTGTCCTTCCACCGTCCCATGCATTTCACCATCGTGGAAGGACTAGAGGGCACTTTGCAGTCTCTCAGGCAGTCTTTTGAGATTCATGACATATTTTATTTTAACTGTCTTTTAAAATCAGCAGGTTTTTGAAAACTCAGGGAGAAAAATAGTGTGAATAAATGTAATAACTATAATAAATGTGCAAGGTAAGCATAGTAGGGTGGTCATGTACTTGATGTCAATTTCGTGATTGGGACTATAAGAGTGGAGTCTAGCCTGCCAATCTGGAGATAGCCAATGAGGCCTCTGTGTGGGCCTGGTTTTCTCCTGAGAAAGTCTCCTGGGAAGTCTCATGGTATTTCCCAATTGGAGAAGGAAGACTTGGCTTAGTTCCTGGGAAATGCTCGAATGACAAGACAAGAGGGCAGCATAGATCCTGATTCCTGGAGACTGAAGGAGCTGGAGGAGAAGCCACATGGGCTTACCCTGAGGGAACCAAACCTGTGGGGCTGGAGAAGCCATGTGGAGACTCCTGCCAGTGCGGAGTTGCTTGGGAGGCCACAGGGAGACCCCTACCAGTGCTGAGATGCTTCTGCCTTCAATGCGTATGTTGATGGATCCTGAGCCCTGGAAATGAAGACACCTGCCAGTGCCGGATGCTTCTACCTGTGAGTGTCCTGGGGTCATTGCTTGTGCTTCGTGAGTTGGAAGGAGACTTTATAGACTGGTATCAGGCGTATGGGCTAATATAGGACTTACGACCTTGGACTGGACTGGGTCAGAATGTTTCGCAATGTTCCAGTCCTCTTATATATAAACCTTTCCTTTATATCCATATGTGTGTTTATGAATTTGTTTCTCTAGTCTACCTGTACTAACACACATAGCATAATATGGGATGACAATTAAGACCAAAATATCTATCAGATCAATAAACACACTTTAGATTTATTTAAAGATGGCCAAAGAGGATAGCTTAGTCACATACATCATGGCATATGTATACAGCAAAGAGCAAAAAAAAAAAGAAAGAAATAGATATTGGTAATAATCTGAGAACCTGCAACAGCAAATGAAGAGAAGAAGTATTAGGTAGAATATCAAAGGAAATGAGAAACTACAAAGTAAACAAAGACTCTGGAGATTCCTGGAGGGTAGGCCCACACTACCAGGCAGCCTAGTGCAGCATGGCCATCTTGAAACAATGTACACTGTATTCCCAAGTGAGAAGGCCAGGAAAGCAGTAGCATCAGAGAAACTGTGTAGACCAAGTCAGACTGAGCGCAGTGAACAGCATGCGGACTGTATCCACGGAGTGAAAGTGCAGCAAAGCAGGAAATACGGCCAATCCTGAGAAGGAAGGGAGTGAGACAAGGGGCCCAGAACTACTCAACAGCATGAGTGTCTGATGACGAGATCAGGGGACACTAGCAGAATGCAGGATCCTTGGAGTGGTGGTTAGAGATTCCAGAACAGATTGGACTCTAAACGGCACCTCTTGTATTTGCTCAGGTTCTGATCTCTGCCTGGGTTCTGCAGGGTGAATCTGGGGAAAGATGCTGCCAACTCTTCCCATTCCACCTCCACCGGCTTCCTCAGGACCAGCAGTGACGCTCAGGCTGTAAATCCTTATGGGAAGAAAGAGCCTCCACTTACTCCAATGGAGCAAGCAAGGGTCTTGCTGTGATTAATCACTTTGTGATTAACAGTCTCGCACTTACCTGACAAGAGCACTAAGGAAACCCAAACAGATTCAAAACAAAAGAAGAAACTGAAGATGTAATTTAGAAAACAGAAAACCCTCCCACCAACAAGGCTAACAGCAACAAAGGAAACCTGGCACCCAGACTTCAGTGAAGATTTTACCCAAAGATTAAGAGTCATCAGTAATTCTACTCATCCTATTCTAGAGAATAAAGCAACACTCATTTTATGAAACCATCATAACACTGATAACAAAGCCATGCAAATATACCATTAAAAAAGAAAAGTAGGGAGGAAAGAAAAATACAGGCTAATATCCCTCATAAATAAAGGTGCAAAACTTCTAAACAAAATTCTACCAATGGAGTTCAGTAACATAGCCAGAAGATAATACATCATGACCAGGTCAGTTTACACTATGGATTGAAGAGATGTTTAACAAAGCCAGTCAATGTAATTCACCACATAATTAACACAAAAAAAAAGATTAGCATCACCATTTCAATCGATGCAGAAAAGATCTTTGATAAAATCCAACAGCCTTTCTTTTTTTAAAAAAAAATTTGGGGGGGACCTCACTGCCTCTGGTGGTTGTGGGTGCTACCCAGTGCTGCTCCTGAGAGCCACTGCTGGATTTGAACCGCCAAGCCCGCAGGCCGCAGTCCTGCACTCAACCACTTACGCCACCGGGGCTCAGCCCCCACCCTTTCTTGATAAAAAGAAAAAGGAAATTTTTTGTCAACACAATTAAGGACTTAAGTTCAAAACCAATAAATAATGAAGAGAGATGGAAATCAATGAAGAGAGATGGAAAGTATCCCCCTTAAGAATAAGAATGTCCATTATCACCACCCTTGTTCAATATTATACTGGAAGTGTAGCCAAAATAATAAGGCCAGGAAGCCAACAGTGAGGCATCCAAATTGGTAGGGAAAAAGTGAAAATATCTTTATACTCAGATGATGATTCTGTACATAGAAGACTGTAGAGATCCCATGAGGAAGCTTCTGGAACTTTTCAAAAGGTTCACAAAGTAACAGGGCATACTATAACATTATACATACCAGGGGCAAAGACCAATGGAACAGAACTAAGAACCTAAAAGTGAATTCAACCAGCGATGGATAGCTGATTTTTGACATAAGGTCAAATTTCATTTGATGGAAGAAGAGTTTCCTTAATAAATGTTGCTGGAAAAATTGGATATTAATTTGCAGAAACACAACCGCATCAATAGCTCACACCAAATTCAAAACTGAAATTCAATCACAGACCTAAATATTAATGCTAAATCTTTAAAACTATAAAATTCCTATAAGATAGCCTAGGGACAAAACTAGAGGTCCTAATTATGGCATAAATATGCTATCAAATATAACTGAAAATGCACAGAAAATAGACTAGAAAACTAGGGCCTCCTGAATAGTAAATATTATATTCACTAAAAGACTTTAGTAAGATGGTGAAAGGAAAACCTGTAAACTGGGGGAAATATTTGGCAATAACATATTTGGCAACAGTCTCATTTCTTAAAAATATAGAAAAATCTAATACCTCAACAACAAAAAGACATGAGTACAATCGAATTTTAAAAGTACAGAAATGACATGAACAAACATGTCACCACAGAAGATATTGAAGAAGTTAAAGACATATGAAGAACTACTTGAAACTACTGGCTGCTGTTGTTAAATACCATGGAGTTGTTTCTGACTCATAAGAATTCTATGTAGAAAACACTAAAACACTGCTTGGTCTTATGAAATTCTCATAATTAGTATGTTTGCATCCATTGTTGCAGTCATTATGTCCATTTATTAGAGAGATGTCAATCAATCCAACAATGACATATCATCTCACACTCCTGCACAAAGTGGTATTGATTAAAAAGCAGAGAACAACAAATGCTTGGTAGTAGAGAGACTGGGACCCTCACACATTAATGTGATACTGCATAATTTTACAACCATTATGGTGTATAGTACAGTGTAGTACTTCCTCCAAAAGCTAGAAATAAAAATAATAAATGATGAAGCGAACATACTCTAAAGTATATATCTCAGAGAACTGAGCTCAGAAACAAAAGTAGATATCCAAGCATAAATTTTTTAAAAGTTGCTATGGAATAATAAAAAGTTTTATTAAGCTATTATGAAGATCAAAATGTGAAGTTATCCTTTCTTGGTATATCCTCTCTATAGGGCTATATACCTTTCTGAAAGCACTCATTTCATCTCTTTAGCCCTTCCCTGAAGAGGAAGTCTGTATTCTTAGATTTGGCATTGTTGAAGCATTCAAATCTTGTTCCTTTGAAATGCTCATTGAGCAGCAAAAAGGAGTCTAGAGAGACACACTCAGCACGGTAAGATAGATGAGGGAAAGTTTCCCAACAAAATTCTCATGGGACAGCCCTTGCTATCCTTGAAGAATGATTAGGCACATTGTTATGGTAGGGGGAAAAGAATCCAAGAACAAAATTCCTGGCTTTTTAACTCACCAGTGCAGTTTTCCATTTACTGAAAATTCTTCCTAGTATGCTCCCATGATCATGCTCCCCTGTGTCCTTTGAGAATTTGGATTTTCTAAAAACAATGGTCCTACCCTTCTGACTTGATCTCTTTACCTTGAATTGAATTGGCTCAACTGATTGATCTGGTTGTCCTCCAAGAACATGGTGCTGACTCCCTGGGTTAAGTGACTGACTGCAGCAAAGCATTTGCTTATGTCTAAGTAGGATGCATTGCTTTTGGGTCAATCTGCTGCACATGACTTTTTAAAATGTTGAAAAGCAAAAACATCACTTTGCCAGACCCGCTATTTTTAACTGCCTCTCATGCATGAGAAAGTTGGATACTGTATAAGGAAGAACAAAGAAGAATTGATGCATTTGAATTATGGTACTTGAGAAGAACATTGGAAGTAGTAGGGAATGCCAAAGCTATCAACAATTCTGTCCTAGAAGAAGAGCCATCAGAATGTCCCTTAGAATCAAGGGTGTGAGACTTTGTCTCATGAACTTTGGACATGTTATCAGGAGAGACCGGGCCCTGGGAAAGGGCATCATGCTTCTTAGACTCAAAAAACCATGCCTACTCTGTACAGCACCCCTATAGGACAGGGTAGAAATGCCCCTGAGGTTTTTCTGAGAAAGTCTCTTTTCTCCTAAGGACCCACCCTGTTGCCAACACTATGGGTCACAGCTCATCTTATAAACACTATGCCACATCCAAAACACTCAAACAAACAAGTTCACTACTATAGAGTCAGTGCTTACTCAGAGGCTCCCCTGTAGGTTCCAAAGATTGTAGCTGTTCGCAGGAATAGAAGTTCTATCTTTTTCCTGTGGAGCTGCTCGTGGTTTTTAACTGCAGAGCATGGGGATCACAGCTGTAAGCATACCCACTCCGTGAGCAGGGCTCCTTTAACAAAGAAAGGCCGCGAAAGGGAGGAAGACTCTCAACACCACGGATCGACTGACACAGTAGCTGCAACAGGTGGCTCAAGGGAGGCCGGCACAGAACGGGGCTGTATTTCTTCCGCTTGTCACAGGGGCCTACGGAGTGGGAACCTGCTCCAGGGTATCTAACTGCAACACGAGTCCATAACTTTGCCCGTGTATACTCTATCATCTTCATGGATATATGTGCAACAGTAAACGCACATATACAAATATCCTTTGTCAACACACACGCATATTTGTGGGTTTATTCTCACTCCCTTTACACTTGTTCCCCTGCATGTCAGCCCATGTATCGATCAACCACTATTACAAGATTGTGATATAATGGCATTTTCCTCTGTTGCCTTTACTTCTTCAAACATCCTACTGTCTGTCCATTACTCCCAAGGCTGTCGAAAAGCAAGCCAAAGATAGTCATATCATTTTGAAAATACTCAGATTATGATCCATTTCAAGGGTCTGCTATAGAATATGTTAGACTGTTTTGGTTTAATTTGCAGCATTTCTAGATTTATACAAAATATCCTTTATTTCCCAGGAAGCAAATATTCCCAGAAGACTAATCTTTCCTTCTTTTTGTCTCCATTACACGTTCCCTATCATGTAAATTTCCAGATGTTGATGAATTTTATTCAACATCTGTTAGTGAATCTTGGAATTTGCTTTTATTTAAACATCAAAGTTGTTCTGTAAATAATTTAATACATGTAACAAGTTTTAGTTGTTAAAATTTTGATAAGCCTAATTCATTATTTGAAATTTGGCTCAGAATCGTATAGACCTCAAGTTTCAGAAAAACAAACCAAATTTATAATTACTTTTGACATCACACTTTGCTTCATATGCTTAAAATTATAGAAGATAATTTCTTGGTATTATAAAACAACCTTCTGTTGAATTGAAGAACTTATTTTTTATGAAATAACACTTTATTATGAGCAACAATACTTCTCAATTGTACAAAGTTAATGATTCCTAGACTTGGCATGATGAAAATTTGAAATATTTTATTTATCTTTCTGTTGTAGAAAATGTTTTCATCATGGAACAATGAAGAAATATATTATAAAAGTTTTAAGGATTGGGTTGAGCCCCGGTGGTGTAGTGGTTATGTGCAGGACTGCGACTCACTAGGATGGAGGTTCAATTCCAGCAGCGGCTCCCCAGGAGCAAAGGTCGGGTCTCCTACGCCCACCAGAGGGCAGTGATGCCCCCAAAAAACAAAAGTTTTAAGAATTGGTAAAATGTTTTCTATTGCTGCTGAAATATGAAATTGCAGGTGCTGTGAATGATGTAAGAAAATGAGCAGGCACTGGAAGAGGTGGGGATAATCAAGCTTTATTAAGCAAGCAGAACCAGAGGTGAAACTGCTTTCAAATTCTGGGTCCTGAATGAAGGGTGAGCCGGAATTTTACACTGTCTACTTCCAGGGTGTAAACATGGGGGTTCTTCTAATGGATTTAAAAAAAAAACAGAAATTTGGTCAAGGCAAGTAAACAGTATTCAGGAAATACATAGGTAGACCCTCCTGTGGTCACAGGCTGTTCTTTGGTTGGGGGAACACCTGCAGTTGTTGTAGCCCCGGGGGCTATTCTGGTTAATTTTCAATGCATTTATACTTAAAAGAAATAATAGTAATAGTGTCAGAACCTGTATAACTTCAGAGAGAATAATGCAAGACAAGATCAATCCAAGATGAATTCCAATGAAGTAAAGATCAGAAATACCTCCATTTTCCAATTCTTTTTTTTCTAACTTTGGCACCAACTATCTCTCCCAGGGAAATATTTTTAAAGTCACTTTATTGGAGGCTCAAGCAAATCCATGCATGCATCCATCGTGTCGAGCACATTTGTACATTTGTTGCCATCGTCATTTTCAAAACATTTTTTCTATGAGACCTTGGTTTCAGCTCATTTCCCCCTTTTCTTCCCCATCCTTCCTTCCTCAAGAAACTTTAATAATTTATAAATTATTATTATTTTGGCATGTCTTTCACTGATTGATGTCTCCCTTCACCCTCTTTTCTGTTGTCCATTCCTCTGGGAGGCAGTTATATATAGATCGTTGTGATCAGTTTCCCCCACCTCCCACCTCCACCTTTCCCTTACCTTCCTGGTATTGCTGTCAATATTGGTCTTGAGGAGTTTATCTGTCCTGGATTCCCTATGTTTCTAGTTCTTCTCTGTACCCATGCACATGCTCTGGTCTAACGGATTTGTAAGGTAAATTTGGGATCATGTTAGTAAGGGAGAGGAAGCATTTAAGAACTAGAGGATAGTTGGATGTTGCAACGGTGTTATACCGCACCCTGACTGACTCATGTCTTCCTTGTGAGCCTTCTGTAAGGTTATGTCACATTTTCTACAGATGGGCTTTGGGTCTCTACTCCACACTCCCCTTCATTCACAATGATATGATTTTGTTCTGAGTCACTGATGCTTGATTCCTGACCCTCTCAACACATCATGATCACACAGGCTGGTGTGCATCTTCCATGTGGACGTTGTTGACTCTCAGCTAAATGACCGCTTGTTTATCTTCAAGCCTTTAAGACTCCAGATGCCATATCTTTTCATAGAAGGGCATCATCCACTCTGTTCGCCATATTTGTTTATGAGCACCCATTCTGTCTTCAGAGATTGTGTCAGGAAGGTGAGCATCACAAAATGCCAGGTTATTAGAGCAAAGTGTTCTTGCATTGGGGAAGTACTTGAGTAGAGGCCCAATGTCTAGGACACTTCTTACTTCTCTTCAGGGTTCAATAATCTGTTGCATGGCAACACAGAACTCATGAACAGCAATTACTATTAACTACAGTTTATTAAGGAATCGGGTGAAATTTGAGATCAGAGTTAACTACAATTCCAGCAACAATTCAAGATCATGATTAGATAAAGCATGTAGGCAAATTGTCCATTCTTCAATGTAGGGCACTTTTCTGAGTTCCTCTTTATCATTCAGGTTTATAGTTGAAAACTGGCACCTGCTGTTCCCTGAGGACAGTGCTCCTCTGGTGTCTTCTGTCATTGGGCACCCTCTGGGTCTCTCTATGTTCAGTATTCAGCTCCTAGCCTATATAAGAGCTCTTTCAAGAGATTTCCTGCCTCTCTCTGCTTCTTCTTTCATCTTTTGACTGCTGATTCTCTTCCTGATTATTTCTTTTGTTTTTTTTTTCCTTGGTTTTTTTTTTTTTTTTTTTTTGCATCACTGCCTCTGGTGGTCGTGGGGGCAACCTGGCGCTGCTCCTGAGAGCCGCCGCTGAGATTGAACCACCAAGCCGGCGGGCTGCAGTCCCGCATTCAACCACTTACGCCACCGGGGCTCAGCCCAATTACTTCTATTTGTAAACAGCGATGGGCTTCTCTTCCTGATTCTCTTCCTGATCATTTCTATGTGTAAACAGTAGGTTTAAATACACAAACCCTTTGTCAATATCAAGGCATGAGTTGACCAACCCCCATTTGGTAGGCTGCACACATTTTATTTGCATACTTGGCTACAAATTCCTGCCAAGTGCACATCCAGTACAGGACAGGCTGCCCGGGAAATGGCAACCAGATGGGCAAAACTAACAAACCCTCTGCACAGAAATGTGAGCTGAGTTAACACCTCAGCATTGAAGAGAAAAATCTGACTTATTCCAAGAATTAAGGCCAAAAGACTATCTAAAGAAACTAGTATCTCCACAGTTACTATTATAATTTAATGTAAAAAGTGCTGCTTAAAACAACCCATATTTAATTGATACAAGCATCATTGGCTTTTGTTCACATACTACCCTTGAAATGGTGGAAGGTTGACCTGCTCCTTTTTTTACAGTAACTGTGTATCCATTTTCTCTGGATGCTTCCTGCATCATTCAATACTTTGCCCATAACATCTTTCAAAATTACAATTCAGGGCTTGAAGTTTTTTCTTGAGTTCTTTCAGTCTCAGATATGCTGAGCATGTTCTTTTCTTTGGGCTTTCTAATTGTAGGTCATGACCCATTTTGTTATACTCCTCGACTTTTTCTCCAGCTGCCTTAGAAAATTTCTATTTAACTACTTGTTTTCCTTTGTTCCGTTTGTATTAGCTTCACTCTGACTCAGTCAACTTTCAGAGTCACTTCTGACATCTATGCTGATCTTTTTATTCTTCCCTATCTTGTTAATGACCCTTTTTTTTCTTTATGAATGATGTTCTTAATGTCTCAGCACAGCACCTCGGGTTTTATGTCATTAATGTAAAATGAGGAGAGTCTGTCCTTGAGATGTTATTGAAAGTCTCATGGCACAGACACAAGATTTTAGATTGGCTCTCATGGACTTGTTTTAATTTGCATCCACTTTAACTCAAACTTTCACATGAGCAATTAATGGTTTGTTTCACAGTCAGTCCCTAACCTGGTTTTAGTTGCTGATATTTTGCTTCTCCACCATGTCTCCCCACATTAGTAGTCAATTTAATTTCTGTGTCCTCCATTTGGAGAGGTCCGTGTGTATCGTCACCATTTGTGTTGTTAAAAAAGCTTTTTGCCATGAAAAAGTTGTTGGTCTTATAAAATTCATCAAGAGAGCTCTAGTTTCTATCATCAAGATCATATTTTTGAACTGATGCTCCCTCCTGTTTGTTTTCATCTTTTGCATTCCAGTTGCCAATAATTATTAATGCATGTTTGATCAATTTCATACTGAATTTGTTGGTAGAATTCTTTAGTTTTTTCACTGATAAGTTTTGTTGAATAATAGTTGTATTGATTAGGTACCCTTGAAGGTGGATGAGGATAGCCCTATCACAGACAGTATTGTTCTTCCTGACTGATTTTGCAATGTCCATTTTGACAATGAATGCCACACCATTCCTCTTGATTGTGTTATTCCTGGAATGGTAAGTCAAAGGATTTTCTGATTCTAAATGGCCAATACCAATCTATTTTAGTTCACTGATGCTTAGGATATAAGTGTTGTGTTCCATTTCATTTTTGATCATACTTTGCATATTCTGCGCTCTGAAACTTAGTAGGTGTTTTGCAGTTGTTTTCCTATCTTGATTCATACTCTATCAGCAAATGAAGATCCTAAAGGCCCCTTCACATCACCCTGGATGACTCCACTCTGAAAAATCATTTTCAACTTAGTCACATTTCAATTGTCCATCCTCTAGCACAATCTCCAACAATGTTCTGCTCCCATTCATGAGGCTTTCAGTATCTGACAAAGTCTCTAAGCTTTTCTTTGGCTCCTTCCCCTGAATCGGGCAACTGATGCCTTCCTCATTGTCAGCTCTTTGTTTAGAAACTCCACTAAAACCTGCGCCTCTGCTGGCAATTGACATACCAGTGAAATAGTTTCCAGCATACAGCAGCACACAAGCCACTACAGAATGAAAATCTGAGAGACAACTCGTGGATAAATAACCTGAATCCATATAAAACAGAATGACAAAATCATGTGAAACAGTTTTGGCATACCATGCCCATGCACGTACTGAGAATATATTATGGCATTTCAAGAAGTGTGTTGCAGCTTCATTCAAGAATTCCAAAATATTATGTTTATAATATTTGTACAGTACATACATAAGCCATTGTCAAGAGGTTATAGATATTTGACACAGCTGCTATTATTAGGAGCCACCAAGTTGATTGTTACTCCTAGTGACTCCATGTACAACAGAATAAAACACTGTCTGCTCTTGTCTTGTCTTGTGCCATCTACACAATTGTTTCCCCCTTGAATCAATTGCTGCAACCACTGAGCCAATCTTCTTATTGAGGTTCTTCCTTTTTCTCCCCTGACCCTCTGCTTTACTTAGCCTGATGTTTCACTGATTCCTAGAGATTCCTTACAATAGAATACAAATACAAAATAGGGTTTTGAAGGCTGTAATCTCTATGAAAGCAGATGGCCACATCTCTGTTCTGTGGATTGACTGGTAAGTTTAAGTTACTGATCATTTGATTAGCAGCCAGGTGTTTAACCACTGAGCACCCAGGATTGCTTGTAGTGAAAATAGCCTGTAAAATTCCTCTTGATCTTCCTTTGGGTCAGGTAGGCTTTGATATAAAACAGACTAAATGGTTCCAATTTTTCTTTTCTGGGAATTACATAAACCAGAGCTGTTTTTTTTTTGACTGTTTATAAAAGAAGAAAATGAGCTGCCAAGACATAGCTAATAATATTGTATATATTTGGGTAGGCCATGAAGGAACTTTTAACCAGCCCTCCTAGGCCATCATGCCTTGTGTGTCCCCAGGGAGATAACTTCCCAAATTTCATACTCTCAAAACAGCTCATGAGGATAAGTTGGTAGCCAAACTACCATACTAGCCAAGAAATATTACTCAGTCACTTAAAAAATGAAGTTGCTTGAAGTGATTTGGACCATTAAATTAAACCACAATAATTCAATCTTTTAATTTATGTCCAAGTAGCTAAAGGCTAAGGATAATTCATCAACAAGAGTTTATATAGAACATGCCTATGATGAAAAACATTGTTTAGGGATGCTGTCCAAGACTGAGATGTGGATCAAGGAATGAACAGGAAGAAAACAAAACACAAAAAAAGAAAAGATCATTTATACCTTCTTCCAATTCTTCAGTTCCCTTGAACGCAGTGTTCATGAGGAGGTTGATAGGACCAGGCAGTGCTAACTTGACGTGTACCCTGCATGGCCTTACTCATGACAGTTAAATTCCTCCTTTCTATTCAATAAAGAGGGACAGACAGAAGATATTGGGGAGCTACCACCAGTTAAACAACTGAAAATATATTGCTCTTCTCTGTATATGAAAAAGATGTCCAGTAAAATTGCTCAAAAAAAGACTACCCTTCGCTACTTTTCAGCTTAGCATAAGGTGCGCTGGTGGTACAGGGGATGAGACTTAAGCAAGAGGCTTGAACCCACTAGATGTTCTTTGAGAGAAAGATATGGTGACTTCTCTTCTGCCTTGGTGACTATTATTACACCCTATAGGAAAGTTCTATTGTGACCAATAGACTCCCTACAAGTTGGAATTAATTGAATCGTTATCGGTTACATACTCACAGTTGCATGAATCAAAAAAAATTAAGAAAAGCACATCATTATTTGTCAGTTGCCTATTTACATTTCCCTGTTGCACAGGCTCCTTGGAGATATTACTGTGATGGGAGCTTTAAATTGTCATTTTGAATCTCACTCAAATGATTACTGCAATACGCAAACTGAATTACAAGGGAGGAGTGTCTAATGACACTCGTGTTGATTTGATTTTGGCCTGGTTATCATTTACAAATCTCCACTTTTATTCGATTTAACCTGAAACTTTTTCTGGTGACAACTGCTTCACCCCTTAAAAGAAAGGAAAATCATAGCTATGGGTTATATTGGCCTGGATTGTGCTATGCATGTGATCTGTAGTGCCCGAAGCCAGGAAGGTCATGGGCAAGTCCATTGAAATTATACTGCGGAGCAGAGCAGGGAGAGCATGAACTCTGCTTCAGGGAGCTGGGAAACCTTCCGAGAGGGTGGTGTTTTTCTGAGAAGAGGAAGTTAAGGGTTCTTTAGTTGATGAAAAGAAATGCCATGGAAGAGTGAAAAGGCCTGGGATTTTCCAAAAAATTTTCATGAAGAGGGCACATGTGGTACAGCGCTAGATAATGAAATCAATATGGTATTTAAGACCAGATGTGACGTGACGGTGGAGGCGTACAGAAGTTGTGCAGATTTTGATAGTAAATAATAATGAGGCAGTAGGAGTTTGGACTTTTTAAAAATCATTTTATTGGGGGCTCATCTGAATCCCATCACAATCCATACATACATCCATTGTATGCAAAGCACATTTGTACACTTGTTGCCATCATCATTCTCAAGACATGTTCTTTCCAGTGGGAGATTTTTAAACTGGAAAGTGAGTGGCATTAGCAGATTTGGAGTTGGGTTTTGGTTGTCCAGTTTTGGTTTTTATCACTATTTTTATTTTGCTTTACAGAAATGAATAACTCAGAATGTCCGAAATAATACAAATTTTTAGAATGGTGTTGCTGGTCATTGAGTCCGTTCTGATGTGCATATGCACTGGGTATATCTGCCTCTGCATCATCCTCACACTCATTGCTAGGTTAGAGCCCACACCCCTGAGTGACCAGCCTCTTTTTACACCGATTCTCTACCAAGCATGGTGCTTCCTCTATCAGCGGTTCTCAAGCTGTGGGTTGCGACCCTTTGGAGGGTCAAATGACCCTTTCACAGGAGCCGCCCAATTCATAACAGTAGCAAAATTAAAGTTATGAGGTAGCAACAAAAATAATTTTATGGTGGGGGGTGACCACAACATAAACTGTAATAAAAGGACACGGCATTAGGGAGGTTGAGAACCGCTGCAGGGTTTATCCTTAGTCACGACAAGTAAGAGCTTAAAGTCTTTTCAATGCTTTACTTACTGCCAGTGCATTCCAGGTAAGGTTGAATTGATAGCCTCAAAGTGAGGGAAAACTGACATAAGACTAAAGTGCTAGTACAAGGTGTCCCGAAGTCAGACTTCCAAACCTGAGAGCTGCCTATGTTCACTGGTCATTTCTTTGGGAGCCTTAATTAAACCATTTCTTTCATTTCCTCTGAAGTTCTTATTATTTTTGTAAGTGTTCTTTAAATATTAGGAGCATAAGCTTTTAGCCTCAATAAATATCTCCACTACCCACCCAGATTTCATAAATGTCTATTTTATTTTCAAAGTTCAAGATACTTAATTTCAAACTGAGCCCCCTTGCTTAAGTGGTTGAGTGCGGGACTGCAGCCCATGGGCTTGGCAGTTCCAATCCAGCGGCGGCTCTTAGGAGCAGCGCTGGGTAGCTCCCATGACCACCAGAGGGCAGTGATGCAAAAAAATACTTAATTTCTTTTGCTTCAACTTTTTAGCAAGTGAAAATTTCAATTGCCTAGAAATACACTACAGCAAAGTCCAACTATATACAGCATTTATATTAAAATAAGAAGTTAAAATACAAATCATGAAAACATACTAAATGGATTAAAAAATTAAAATGCTAAGATGATAAAAATAACATGACAATAATTAATATCAGACCAACCATTCTGTCTCTGTCATTGTTACAAAGTAATATTACATGCTGCCATTGAGGAGGCTAACTAGGAACCAGCCAACAGATAATCTAAGAGGAGGTAAATTTTATAGCATAAGTAGATAGCAAATTAATATTAAGTTGTTCTTGAATCCTGCATTGCAGAGGAAATTTTAAATGCTCAAATAGATGCTAGTATTTCTACTATCAGAAATACATATTAATATAGTAATTGTATTCTATGTACATTTTTGGTGAATGTGTGCCATATTTGTTATGTTATGACTATCTTAACATATGACAGAATTATTTGTAATTTTAAGGTCTTTTAAAATTGTCTTTAAAATTCATGAATATGTTCCTTTTTTCCCCTTAGCTTTTTATTTGCAGAGCAGATCGTCAGCCTTCCATTCAACAATTCAGACACATCTCGTTTCATGTCATTCACTGTAATCCCCTCGCACCAATTTGGAGCTTACTTCCTCTATGTACTTCTTTCTAGCATTGCTTCTTCTTGTCTAATCCCTATGAAATTTGTCCTTGGACAAATGCTGCCCTGGGATCTCAAATGTTTGAGAATTCTCAGGTGTATATGTCATACTGGTGTTCTTGTTTGCCTTATAGACAGACCCATGGCTTGATATCATCCTTCACCTCTCAGTTTGTCATACTGTGGTGGTTGACTGGTGAGTGTCCTTCTGGAAGCTCTGCCACTGGTGTTTCAAACAGCAGTAGGTGAACACCTTTCAAAGCAATTTTCAGACTAAACACAGGGTAAGAAGAAAGAGTCATTCCACTGATGAGAACCTTCTAAACAGCCATGGAGTCCAGTCTGATATAGTCCCAGGAGAAGAGACCCTCGGGTTAGATGGACTTCATAGTACGACTGCCCAAGAGCTGTCATTGAGAAGTAGAGTCAGCCTTCATGACACAAACGGAGTTAAGTTTGGGGGCTTTCACCTGCTGAAGGGGAAAACTCACACTGAGAAAAAGCAGCTGCAAACATCCAGTAATAAGTGGAATGTGGAATTTACAAAGTATGAATGTAGGAAAATTGTAACTCATCAAAAATGGAATGAAGGCACAAACACTGATCTTGCAGACATTAGGGAAATGGATAGGCATTAGCCGCTTTAGTTGGACAATCACATGGCTTACTCTGGCCAGAGTGACCAATTCAAGAGTGAATGGCACCGTGTTAATTCTCAGGATGAGCATTTCAAGATCCAATTTGAAGTTCAATGTTGTCTGTGACAGGATCATACTTATGCACCTACAAGGCAGAGCCATCCATATGACTATTATTCAAATTTACACACCAACCACCAAAGCTAAGGATAAAGAAATTGAAGAATTCTACCAACTTGTTTAGTCTGAAATCTGTCAAACATGCTGTCCCGACTTAGTGTTCACTATTTTATCTTTCTAGTTACAAAGATCCATTGTGATGACTAGACATATAAACTCACAGACAAAATTCAAGATTAAAGAGTGTATGAAGGAAGCTAACAAGTCGTAATGCCAGTGAGAAAGGCTCCCAGGAGTCGTTTACCAGGAGAGGTCACAAAGTGGCATGCCTGCTAATAAATATCCAAAGGGGCAGAGCATTCTGCCGTAAACCTCAACTGGAAAAAATTCAGCCAACCCCACTCTCTGAATTAAGTGCCCAGAGGCACCCCATTCCAGTAGCCTCGGAATGAGGGCCCAAGTCCAAATTCCTCAGTTAAGTGGTCTCCTGCAGGAGAGCACTCAACTTGGCTGCTTTGGCTGCTCGTGGTGCGGTGTGCTGCTGCTCCCCTCATGCCATTGGAGCTGCCTTCCCGCTGCTATGCGGGAAGCTAACTGCTCAGGGATCTGGGCGCTCAGGGTGTGCTCTGCTTCTGGCTCTTGTTGGTAAGGAACTCTCTCTCTCTCTCTCCTGCTTCTCAGAGGGCTGATTTTATGCACCGCAGATGTTACTCAAGGGAAGGCTGTTTGCAATGGCTCACAGGGGAATCTGATTGGTAGCTTCCCCCACCTTCTTACCAGACCCATCCAGAGAAAGGCTGTTTAGTGGGTATTAGAGACTTGGGCAGGGACAGCTAAATTAAAAAAGTTATTGCTCCAGAACGTACACTCAAGATACATGGATCATCACTGCCCCATGCGCATTTCAATGCCTCGAGACGAGAATTGTCTCAGGGTATACTTGACCGGCTGATTTTTAGAAATGGCGCCAGTTCCCCTCCTCAGCTCTAGTTTTTGAGATGCAGAACATATGCCATTTTCCTATGCTCATCCTTAAAAAAAATCAGGATATTTTAATGGAGACTTAGGTAGCCTGAGATAGTGCATGCTGGCTTTATTGAAAGTACTGTTTTACACTAAATATGTAGGTCAAGTTTTACCACATGTGGTGTCTTTTAACCCAAATATATATAAAATAGTGAAAATCACATGCACTTGGAATGCTCACCAAGGATCACTACACCTTTATTGGGAACTGAATAGCAGGGGATCCAATTTGTTATCTTACAAGGAATCCAGAAATAAAAGATATTGGACAATAAATAGGAGTCTCAATGGCGTAGTGAATTATGCTAGCTAACCACAAATTCAGCTTTTTGAAACCACCAAGCACTCTACAAAAGGAAAAGGAACCCTTTCCTAGAAAGGTTGATAGCCTCCGGAATTCGCAGGAAAACGTCTACTCTGTCCTATGGGGTCACTATGAGTCATAATCTGATAAGTGTGAGTTTGATGCTATGAATAAGAGATTTAAATGTTCTGAAACTTATAATGTGTCTGTCAGAATTCAAACACTTTTATCAAAATTAAATGTCCTAGTCTCTTATAAGATAGCATAACTTCTCCACCTGTTCACAGAAAGTCTTAAGGAGCCTAGAGTCAACCTCACCTCTGAAACATTTAACATAAATTATCCATTGACTTCTAAATATTATAATGCATTCTGAAATGTTTATTGTCTATCTTGAAGGAAAAATATAAAGCTTCCTTTTCAATTTTGTTTTGCTTTCCAGTGCTCTCAAACTGCTTTTCAGTGTATCTTAAACTGAAAGGACTAAAAAAATGTTCAAGCTTTCAGTTGAAACTGAAAGATTCTAAGGGCAAAATATTGAATGATGCAGGAAGAATTAAAAAAAAAAAGATGGACGCAATACAGAGAGTCACTGTACCAAAAAGAATTACTCACCATTTCATCATTTCAGGAGATAGCAAAAGAGCAAGAACCAGTGGTGCTGAAGGAAGTTCAAATGGCACTGAAATTCCAAGTCTCCTAAAAATGAGGGGGTGGATATCCATTGAAATGTGTCAACAAGTGTCTGAAGCAATGGAAGCATTCACTTGTCTAAGGAAGATAGCTAGTGGCTAACTGAGTGGAAGAGATCCATGTTTGTGCCACTCCAAAGAAAAGTAACTCAGCAGAATTCTCAAACTATAAAATGATATCATTGATGCCACACATTAGATATATTAAAATTTTGCTTAAGAGTATCTAATAATAAAAAATTTTTAAAAGAGTACGTAATAACAGTTGTAGCAATACATTGACAGGGAACTGCCAGAGGTTCACTATGGATTCAAAAGGGCACATGGCACAAAGGTTGTCGTGGCTGACATCAGATGGATCTTGATTGAAAGCAGAGAATACTAGAAAGATGTTTACTGTGTTTCATTGAGTATGTATGCAAAGGCGTTCAATTGTGGACAATGATTAACTGTGGAAAACTTTGGTAAGAGTTGGAATTCCAGAATACTTCATTGTATTCATCCAGAACTTATACATGGATCCAGAAACCATTGTGTGGACAGAATATGGGAATAATGCATGCTTTCAAATCAGGAAAGGTGGGAGCCTAGGTCACATCCTCTCACCATATTCTTTTAATCTGTATCAATCAATCAATCAATCAATCAGTTAGGACAATTCATCAGAGAACCTGGTTTATATGAAGAAGTATGTGGAATCAGGATCAGAGACTTATTAACAACATGTAATGTGCAGATGGAAGTGACTTTACTTACTGAAAGTGAGGAGGACTACAAGCACTTGCTGATGAAGATCAATATTACAGTATGGATTAAGATTCAATGCAAAGAAGATCAAAATCCTCCTAACTGGACCAATATGTAGGATCATGATAAATGTAGAAAAGCTTGAAGTTGTAAAGAGTCTTTTCTTGCATGGATCCACAATCGATGTTCATGGAAGCATCAGATAAAAGACTTAAAAACGTGTTTCATTGGGTAAATCTGCTGTACAAGTTTAGAGTACTGAAAATCAGGAATACTACTTTGAGAAATATGGTACACTTGAGTCAAGCCTTGGTATTTTTCATTGCCTTATATGCATGTGAAAGTTGGTCACTGAATAAGGAAGACTGAAGAAGAATGGATGCATTTGAATTGTGGTGCTGGAGAAAAACACTGAAACTCCCCTGGACTGCTAAAAGGACAAACTGATGTGTGTTAGGAGAAGTAAAGCCACAGTGCTTCTCAGAGGTAATGACTTGTGTACTTTGGACATGTGGTCAGGAGAGAACAGTCCTTGGAGAAAGAAATCGTGCGTGGTAGAGAAAGGGCAAAAGCGAGAAAAGTCAGTTCAACGAGATGGTCTGACACCGTGGCTGGGACACTGGACTCGTGCAAAGGAATAGCTGTGCAGATGGAGCAGGGCTGCTCCGTGTGTCATTCTAGGTGGAGAGGGT
The DNA here is from genome assembly GCA_004026705.1 of Nesogale talazaci. Taxonomy (NCBI): domain Eukaryota; kingdom Metazoa; phylum Chordata; class Mammalia; order Afrosoricida; family Tenrecidae; genus Nesogale; species Nesogale talazaci. The sequence goes on along the minus strand of PVJH01024808.1, from coordinate 12,714 downwards.
TGCCATGGGGTGCAATGGACTTGAAGGGCCCCCACAGCAATCTCCCAAGCTGTGTCCTGACTTTGCGGCATCTAACTTGTAGTTCTGTGTGCATTGCAGCGCAAACAAGTAAAGGAAAAGGCTACAGCCACCTAATCACTCTGACTCACCGTGATCCCATAGGACAGAGAGACCTGCCCTTAAGTGTTTCCAAACCCCTGAATCTTTGAAAGGTTGCACAGTGACTGGTGGGTTTGAGCCAGTGGCTGTCTTATGGCAATTTAAAGCACAACATAGTAGTGACAGGGTTATACACAGTTTCCCTTGTAAACCCCTTATTATCGCATTCTTTTACAGATATTTCTTACCTTTTCTGTCTTATCCTATAGTTTGTGGCTCTGAATTCTTCTCATATTTAACATTAGCATGATAATATAGTGGACCACCATATCTAAGGATCTAGAGCTGGAGTAATCTATTTGATACAATTTTCCGGATCAGCACTCCAAACAAATAACCCTAGGTATGGTCCAAGTCACACACACACAAAAAAAACCTATTTTAGAATGTAAAAGTCAAAAACAATGAAGATGGAAACAGTGTTTGGAAAATTGGGCTTTGGTGATAAACATAAAATTGGAGATCAGATGGCAGAATTTTGCAAGAAAAAAATTGTTTTTAATTGAACATATTTTTCCAGCAACATAAATAGCAATATGCATGTGGATTTTGGCAATGGAATACACAGGACTCAAATTGACTACGTATGTGGAATGACACTATCGAGCTGAATATCTTCAGCCCAAAGCAGGCGTGGGGCTGACTGTTGAATAGACCACCAGTTGTCCATTTATATGTGCAGGCTCAAGTAGAAGAGAAGTTTAAAAGGCCATGAGAACTAAAATATAACATTACTAAATCCCATCTGGATTTTGAGACTATGTCAAGGACAGATACAGCTCTTTAAAGACTAGTGACAGAAACCCAAGGAGCTATAAGATGACATAAAAAATGTCATACATGAAGAAAGCAAAGGGTCACTAAAAAGACAGGAAAGAAATAAAAGATCAAAGTGGATCTCAGAAGAGACTCTCAAACTTGCCCTTACTGAACGAGTAGCTCAGCCAAATGAAGGGAATGATGACATCAAAGAGCTGAACAAAAAATTTCAGAGGGCCGCTCCAAATCAAACCAAATGCACTGCCAATGAGTCAGTGACCCCACAGGACAGAGGAGACCTGCCATTGTCCTCTGCTCTTTCAGGTCTAGGAAGCCACATCTTTCCCCTGCAGAATGACTAGTAGTTTTGAATGACTGACTTTGTGCCTAGTAACTCCATGCACCATTCTGAAAAGACAAAATAAATTATAGTAATTAAATATTCAAAATCTGAACTTAGAAAACCAAAAGGAAGAGCTTACTCAATATTTCTTGTGCTGAAATAAAAAAACAAACAAACTCAAGCTACAAGATTGAAGGATTAAAGAATGAAAATTGAATCATACAGGGAACATCAAAAGAAGGTGGAAAAATTGGAGTCGCTGTATCAAATATTTGGTTGACATTCAGCCATTTCAAGAGGGAGTGTATAATGAAGAACTGCTGGTATCGACGGAAGAGATCCAAACTGCACTGAAACCACTAGGGAGAAATATGGCTCCAGGAATTGTTTCAAGCAGCTGCTGCAGCCCAGAAAACACTCAGTTGTCTATGCCAAGAAATTCTGAAGACAGCTATCTGCCTAAGCAACTGAGATTCATATTGATGTCCTTTTCCAAAGAAAGGTCACCCAATGTTGTTATTGTTAGGTGTGATCATTTCAGTTCTGACTTATAGCTACCCTGTGGATAACCTAATGAAACACTGCCCTGCCTTGAACCATCCTTGTCACTGTTATGTGTAAGCCCACCTTACAGTCACTACATCAGTCCATCTTGTCTATGGTCTTCCTGGGATTTTTTACTGACCCTCTACTTCACCAAGCAAGATGTCCTTTTCAAGGGCTGGTCTCTTGTGGGAGAAAGATGAGGCTTTCCTCTCTCTTAAAAAGTTAAAGTTGGGGCTGAGCCCTGGTGGCGTAGTGGTTGTGCGCAGGACTGCCACCCACTACAATGGAGGTTCAATTCCAGCTCCACAGGAGCAAAGGCTGGGCCTCCTACTCCCACCACCAGAAGGCAGTGATGTCCAAATAAACAAACAAACAAAAAAAAAAACAAAAAAAGTTAAAGTGTCAGAAACCCATAGGGCCAGTTCTACCCGTCCTATAAGGGTCAATAAGACATTGCATTTGGTTTTGATTCTCTCTTGATAACATGGTCAAGGAACATGAAGTGAAATTTCACCAATACACATTCTTCGAAAGTGCTCTGCCTGTACTTCCATAACAGATACATTTATTCCTCTGGTAGTCCACAATATTTTAAATGTTCCTTGCTCTGTTCAGTCCTCTAAGTGATAATCTTACTCTTCACACTTGAAAGAGGTCTCTGAAGCAGAATTGCACAATGCAAAATGCCATGTATTTATGGCATAATGATTGATAGAAATATCAAAAGGAATAATAGATAGGCTATAAGGAAGTACAGAATAGTATAGATAATAGGGTTTGAAGCAGTATAGTCCCCCTGTGTTAGAGATCTTCTGAAACTGAGAAGAGGGGTAAACATAGGATTAGAGATTCAAACTGACCAGCCACTCTTAGTAAGAAATAGAGCCAGCTCCCTTAAAGATGTATATAGCCTTAGTAACAGGGCCACTGTGAGTGGAAATAAACTTGAGAGCACTGAGTCTTTTAGTGGCATACAGTAATATTTTATCATCCACATAAATATTCCTTCTCTATTTCTGTCTGCTATTCTTAAATAAAAAAGTTGTCAGTTTCCTCTTTATTAAACATGTTAGGGGACTCCAACCAAAAGAGTTGAGCTGGATCAAAGTGCTTCCCCGGACCTGCAATCCCTGACCATTCCTAGACCCACTTCCTAGACCCACGCTGCTGAGGCCACTGCCCACCATCAGACCTGCCCATCTTGGATTCCACAGCCTCTGGATTCCACAGTCCATTTGAGTCAGGAGAAGAATCCAGTTTGGAATTAATCCCCAGGGAAACACTATTGATCCCTACCAGTGTCAGGATTCCTTCCAAAGCATTGTGATCAGTATGGGCAGCAGGAACCCTCCCAGCCCCCTGGATCTCTCCATCCTGAGTGTGGTACAGAATGAGGCCTCGGCCACTGCTGCTCTGGAGTGGCTTCCCTCAGAGCGCTTCCTTCCCTTGTTCAAGGCAGCTGTTGCCAGGAGACACAGAGAGATGGCAGTGAAGGCCATAGTTGAGTGTAGCCCATTCCCCCAGCTCCCTCTGGGGGCTCTAGTGAAGGCTTATCAGTCTCCCCCTGAACTCTTACAGGCTGCACTTGATGGTCTTGACATCATACTTTCCCAGCAGGTTCAGCACAGGAGACGTCACTTGAAGGAGTTAGATCTTGGGCTAAATGTTGAAAGCCTCTTCTGCAAGGATGGAGTGGAAGTGAGTGCCGTGTCTCTGTGACCGCACCAGAAGAGCTAGCGCCCACCCAACCCCAGGCTCTGGCTCAAAACAGGGCCAGATTCATGTCAGGGCAGCAACATCAGCTTTTGGCCCCTGTACAAGTGGTCACAGATCTGTGCTTTCAGGAAAAAGTCCATGATGGATTCCTCACCTTCCTGATTGAAAGGGTCAAGTAGGGGAAGCCTCTTCCACTCCTGGACTGTACAAAGCTCTTGTTCATTGGTGTTCCCACTTCCCATTCTTGAGGAGATCCTGAAAATGGTGCATCTGGACTCTGTGCAGCAGTTGAAAAGTCAGAGGTTTATGTGCCTTCAAAGTCTCAATGTGTTTTCTCCTTATCTGACCCAGATGGTCCACCTTCATACACTTTTTCTCCCTAAGTGTTTTCCTGAATATCATAGACCATGGGAGTAAAGAGGTACATGAGGTGGGGCTGATCTTTCAACAATCCTGCTCTCAGCTTCTCAGTCTGCATGAGCTCCAACACTTTATCTTTCATTCTGGCATCTTCCTGGATAACCATCTCAAGTTGCTGCTCAGCTATGCACAGACCTCCTTGGAGATCATCTGCTAATTGTTGCAGGATTGTGGATAATGACTTCACATAGCTGTCCTTGTGCCCCTGCCCCAGATACCTAAATTCCCTAATTTGGAGTGGTGTACATAGGTCTTTAGCTATGCATTCCTCCTGCTCTGCTGAACAGGGTCTCAGCCACCCTGGTGTCCCTGGACCTAGCTAACTAACTGCGGCATGCAGTAAGTTGGTGCCTGCTCTGTGTGCTTGCTCTCAGCTCACAAGACTGATGCTCTGTGGGAACCGAGTGTTCCTGGCTGTCCTACAGAGCCTGCTGGCTCACACTTGCCTTGTGAGACAAGGAGCCTCAGTCTTTAATGTCATCCAGTCTTGGTGTTTATAGCTTCCATGGCAAGACTACAAAACCCAAGAATAATCCTCTTCTGTTTCTGGAGTTAGTTTAGAATCCAACCCAACTCTAGGGACCCTCTCCACAATACCTCACAGTGCTGCATGGCTCTCCTGGGTACAGGGGTGGAGTCTACCCTGTCACTCACGTGCCTGCTTGATTGGAGGTTGACCACGATAAATGGCTCTTTTAGGTCAGACTCTTCTACATTCTCCTTGCTGCCTGCATTAGCTGCTCTACATTATCTGTGGGACGAGCCCACCATGGATCCCCGATCTGGTGGATCCAGAGTTGTGTTGCTTCGCCTTGAAACTCTATGAAAAGTGCTTTCATAGTTGCTGTGATAAGCCTCGACATATCATCTTGCTATTGCCTCCCCACATTGCTGTGCCTGTTGTCTGGGGGTCAACTCTACTTGTCTTGCCTAGCAGGCAGATTCCCGCACCTTCCAAAAGCCACTTTCCTGTCTGTTTCCTTGACCATGGACCAGTGTCTGGCGTGACTTGGATGGCAGTATAATAACTGCACCACGGAAAGTGAGTTAGACTCAGTCATTTGGATGGCTGTGAACCTGTTAGCTGTTGTATTTCTTCTCCCAATATAGATCTAGTCAGTTTGAGAGAGAGGGGGTGGGGGGGCGGAGAGAGAGAAATAGGTTCTTAGTTTGGTTTCTCTGGAGATCTGCGTAACACAGGTAACATCCTCACATTCTTTTGTTCCTATGCCTGAGCCCATTGATGCAACCTCTGTGTCAATTCATCCCCTACAGGATCTTGCTCCGGGTCGTCACCCCTTCTCTTTCCCAAATGGGATGGCATTTTCCAGGGAATGGTGCCTCTCCTGACAAATGCCCCAAATACATATGAGAACTTCTTGTCATCCTGCCCTGAAGGAGCACCTGGCCTTACTTCTACCAACACACTGCCTTATCCTTCAGCAGTCCACGATACTTTCAATACACCTCCCTGGTACTGCAGTCCTTTTTCTTTTTTTTTTTTTTTTGCTTTGTAAAGATTTCAATGATCATTGTAGTGAGAATTTTAAAATTATTTATATATTAATAAATCATTTTATTGGGGACTCATACAACTCTTATCACAATCAATACATACATCGATTGTATTCAGACTACATTTGCACATTTGTTGCCATAATCTCAAAACATAATCTTTCTACTTAGCCCTCCCAGTATCAGCTAGCCATACTTTCCCTACCTTCCCCATTTCTCACCCCCATGAACTCCTAATAATTTACAAACTGCTATTATCATGTCATATCGTACACTGTCAGATGTGTCTCTTCACGCACTTCCCTGCTGTTCATACCCCAAGGAGAAGGTCATATGGAGATCCCTGCAATTGGTTCCACCTTTCTACTCCCCCTTTCTACTACATTTTCTCACCAACTTATCAGTAGGGGCTCATATAGTTCTTGCCACCATCCATACACCCATCCATTGAATGTCAGATACATTTGTACATTTGTTGCCATCCTCATTTTCAGAGCATTTGCTTTCTATTAGGGCCCTTGGTGTTAGATCCTCATCAAGACTTTTTTTTGCGTTTCTTTTTGTGGTGATGATTGCACAGCTTTTTAAATATGATTATTAAACCACTGAATTACATGGAAAAAATTACCTTAGGTTTCATGGCATTAGTAGCAAATATAACTGAACAATGAAGTCTCCATTTTTCTCACCTTTCCCAATTTTCCCCAAGAAAACAAAAATCAAGTTGCTTGCCCACCATCTGGCCCTGCTTCTGTTTCGTAACCACAGTCCTTTGAATTTTCCTGGTGTGACTCTGATGGACACACTGCAAGTACCAGAAACTATAAGGATAATCACCTTTAATTTTTTCCCCTTCCTCTTTTGATTCAAACCTTATCATACATCAAACAAATGAGAGCAGGTCTTTAGACACGGTATTTAGTGTTCCTTCATTGAATAAGCCTGATAAATTACTGTTTTTACCATACATTCAACTTGATAGAATTTTCTCACCAGTGCAGAAGTTTCCTCTTACTGGGTTATTGTAAAGTTATCTTCTACAGAGGAAACCCATGTTTTATTTTCAGCCGATGCATCTCTCAAAACCACCATTCCGGTGTCAGTGGAGTTCCTGTGTGGCTATGACACCAAACAGGTTCCACTGGAGCCTCCGGATTGAGATGGGCTAGAAAGAAAGGCCTGGCAATCTACTTCCAGAAACCAGCCCGCAAAAACCTTTTGGATCACAACATTCAAATTTGAAACCAAGTCTAGGACTGACATAGGATAAGGCCACATATACTTCCATGTGGTGGCCAGGAGTCAGGGGCAACTAACGATAGCGAAACCAAGAGTTCTGCATATCCTTGGTCCAAAACACTCTAGCTGGGACCTATGACCACTAAAAAGGGGGTGGAAATCTGTCTTTAAAAGGTCCTTGAGGGCTGAGCCCCGGTGGCGTAAGCAGATGAGTGCGGGACTACAGCCCACGGGCTTGGCAGTTCAAATCCAGTGGCGGTTCTCAGGAGCAGCACTGGGTAGCTCCCACGACCACCAGCGGCAGTGATGCCCAAAACAAAACAAAATAAAAACAAAAAAAGGTCCGTGAATGTCTTAAAACTAAGAACTACTTCTGCTCCCTATTGAAGGTCACAGACCTAAGTCAAATGTACATTTCATGGACTTTGACCTTGTCTGCACATAAGATGAGACTACTTGTTCCTTTACCCTCATATGGAAACTTGGGCTGATGCTTCTGTATCTCATCATTCTGAGTAAGCTGTGCGATACAGAGTTCAATGGTGCCTGCCCTCTGAGATGCATCCTGGTCAGTCATGATTATTGAAGACTTTCAGACATTCTTTTCAGGAATATTTTCAGTTGCAATTTCAAATCTGAGCACTCTGGGAAGGAAGAGAGGTGAGGTAAGGTCAAAAGTAACAATCAAAGGAAATATACATCAAGAGAGTCCAGGTACTATATATAGCAAGGGTGAGAGCCAACCCAAGGTTACATATAGCAGTCAACGAGAAAGAAGGAAAGAAAAAAAAAGACATGGACAGTGAGGGGAAGAGGGCACTAAACCACCCAAGGGGAGGGTATTGTTTATATCTCCACAGGAGAGGGAGAAAAGGACAAGACTTTAACATGGTGTGCCCAGACCTGAACACAACACTAGCATGAAGCAGCGAACCACCAGAGAGGTCTGTGTGGCCGGCCCCAATCCTAACTAGGTGGAAAAACACCTCTCACCCCCATCCCCCCACACTCAAGCACACAGACCTTCCTCCCAGAAGAATGCACTTCAGTGGACAGCACTGAAGCTAAAGCTCAGGGAGAGGGGCAGGTCTGATCAGAGCACCAGGATGCAAATGAAGAGGGCAGGAGAGAGAGTGGAACACACCCTGACCCACCAAGTCCCAAGGACAATATTCATGCTCAGAGCGGCGATTTCACAGAGGACCATGAGACACAACACCCTTTAACGACCCATCGGGCTGTAGAGGACAACACTGGAGACACAGTGGGGGAACTGTAACCCATCTGACCCCACCACACTGGGGTGGAACACTAAGGGCAACAGAGAAGCAAGAGGAGCGAAACAATGAAGTCCCTGAGGGAAACCAAAATTAGATTCTGGAGTCAGGGTGTGGCACCCCATTAGACTCAATCAGAAAACGCTCATAAGGTTCAACAACGGACCTAGAACTTTTTATAAGTTTTTGCTCTGTGTTATTGGCTTTTTTGCGGTTGTTTTGTTTTTGTTTGTTTTCTTGTGTTGGTTAGTTTTGCTTTGACTTGTTTTTTTTGTGCTTACTATTGTCCCTGCATGTCTATCAAAATAAGATAGGCGGAGGGCTGAACCCCGGTGGAGCAATGGTTGTGTGCGGGACTGCGGCCCACTGAGTTGGAGGTTCAAATCCAGCAGCAAAGCTGGGCTGCCTACTCCCACCACCAAAGGGCAACGATGCCACACATACACACACACACAAACAAAAACAAACAACCCCCCCCAAAAAAAACCAAAGGGCAGTGATGCCACACACACACACACACACACACACACAAAATAGGCGGGATAAACAATCCAAAGAAAATAACAGACATGGTCCAAGGGGAATATGAGAGAGGGGATGGCAGGGAAAGGAAGAAAGTTTCAACAACCCAGGGACAAGGGAATAAGAAGAGATCTAAGATCAGTGGCAAGATGCCCGGTGGGGCTTGATCAATGGCAACATAGCTGAGAGGAATTATTAAAACCCGAATGAAGTCCAAACATGATGTAGAACTAGAGGAAAGTAAAAGGAAATAGAAGAAAGAACTAGAAGGCAAAGGGTATTTATAGAGGTCTAAATACAGGCATGTAGATATGTAAATATATTTACATATAATGAGAGGGAAATACATTTATGTGCATATACTTATATTAAGTATTAAGGCAGCAGACATACATTGGGCTCTGTATTAGTCTGGGTAGACAAGAGAAACAAATTCATAAACATGCATATGGATATACAGGAAAGGTTGATATACAAGAGGAATGGAACCTTGAGAAAGCATCCAGAACCAGACCAGTTCAAGGTTATATGTCCTATATTAGCCCATCTATCCAGTACCAGTCTATAAAGTTTCCTGCTGATTCACAAAACATGTGCAAAGACACCAGGACAATGACAGACCAGTGGGTGCAGAGTCTTGTGCATCCAGCAGCAGTAAAAGCATCCCGGAGCTGGCAGGGGTCTTCCCAAGGCTCCTCATTTCCAGGACTCAAAGTCCTTCAGCAGTATCCATTGGCAGTGGAAGCATGTCAGCACTGGCAGGGATCTCTCTGTGACTTTCCAAGCATCTCAGCACTGGCAAGAGTTTCCATGTGGCTTCTCTGGCCCCAGAGATCTGGTTCCATCAGGGTCAGCCCATGGGGCTTCTTCTCTGGCCCCTCTTTTCCTAGGACCCAGGATCTATGCTGCCATCTTGTCTTGTCAGTAGTGCGTGACTATATAGTCTCTCACTTCCAATGGGAAATACCATGAGATTTCCCAGAATTCTCAGAGAAAGCCATGCTCACACAGAGGTCTCATTGACTATCTTCAGATTGACAGACTAGACTCCACCCCTAAATTCTTAGTCAAATTGGCACCAGAGTATGTGACTGCCACATACTTCCTGAGTGCAAGAACACTTTTTTTCTAATAATTCTGCATTCTGCTATTATCAATGTGTCAGACAGGATTCTCTAGAGAAACAAAACCAGAATATATATATATATATATATATATATATATATATACACACACACAAAAAACAAAAAGCCAATGACACAGAAAAAAATATATAGATTTATACAGTATGATGGAATATAACAGTTAATTAGTCCACACAACAGTACAGAGGGCTCACTTAAACTCATTTCCATGGAACAGTTATTATACTGGAAGTCCTTCAACTGATGAGGGCTACAAGGGCACAAGGTCAAAGAAGTATACAACTGAGTCTTCCCTTAGGTAATACAGGCAAGTTCACCCACAGGCAGCAAACAGCTGGGTTGGTCATCAACAGCCAGTAGTTCAACAGCATAGTGAAACAAGGCCGGGGCAAAATATTGAACTCATGCAATATTAGACAACTGGATCCATTGGATTCAAGCTCAAGTGATGTATACAATAGCAGAGTGGCATAGCAGGTTTCAAAGGAGCAACAAACTCTGGTTACAAAATTCATGGGTTGGCTGTCTCACAAGTAGCGTAGTTTACAAGTTGAGGTAGAGAACCAACTACAGTAGCCACCTGCTGGTCAGATCACCAGAGACCAAGAGAGAGGGGCTGGCCTTGCTGAGTTGAGTCATTTATCTCTTTTCCCTCCAATCAAACTGCAACCTTATTAATCCCACATGTTCCTATTGGCTAGGTTGATACAATAAACCTACCTATCACACTCACCTTCCCAACACAATCATTGAAGGCATGATGATGTCTGGGGTCTTGAAGGTTTGAAGATAAACAAGTGGCCATCTAGCTGAGATGCATCTAAGCCCACATGGAGGAAGCACAATAGCCTGTGTGATAATGAGATATCGATGGAATCAGGTATCAGGCATCAAAGATGCAGAACAAAAATTATATAGATATGAATGAGGGGGAATGTGGAGTAGAGACTTAAAGTCAACCTTAGATCTGTAGGCAACTGGATATCCCGTACAGAAGGGTCACAAGGAATAGACCAGCCAGTCAGGGTGTTGAATCACACTGATGAAACGTACAACTTTCTTCTAGTTCTTTAAAGCTTGCTCCCCACAAATCTAGCCAGACCATGGAGGTACACTGGTATAGATAAGAGCTTGACAGGGAATCCAGGACAGATGAACCTCTTGCATCAATAATGAGAGTAGCCAGAGGGAAGGAGGGGGGGAGAGAACGAGGTAACTGAACACAATTATCAATATATAACACCCCTGTCCAGGGGAATGAACAACAGGAAAGTGGTTGAAGGGAGACAGCAAACAATGTAAGATATGAAAATAGTAATAGTTCATAATTTATCAAGGGTTCATGAAGGAGGGAAGGGAAACTGAGGAGCTGATATGAAGGGCTCAAGTAGAAAGCAAATATTTTGAAAATTATGGCAACATTTGTATAAAAATACTTAACGCAATGGATGTATGTATTGTTATCAGAGTTGTAAGAGCCTCCACATAAAAATGATTTATATATGTGTGTATATATATATATATATATCTCAAGAAAAAAACTCCTCATGCCTAAAAGAGAATTACTAAAAGCATATTTTATATAGAAATATAATCCCCTTACTTCACTATCAGAAATCTCCCAAATCTACCACATTTGTCCTTTTATGTTCCAAAACTTGATACATTAATTCTAGAAAGCCAGTGTCCCAAACACTGATCTTAACAAACGACCTCCAGAATTGAGTTATTCACTTTTTCACCTTCAATCATTGCTACTCTTCTATTATTGAGCCAGTCTATTATTCTTACCTTCTTCACTACTGTTACATCTTACCCTCCCATTTATTTTTTCCTCTCATTATATATAAATATATTTACATATGTACATGCCTGTATAAAGGACCTTTATAAATGTCCTTTGCCTCCTGCTTCTTTCCTCTATTTCTTTTTACTTCTCTCTTGTCCCAGCAACATGTTCTGCCTTCGTTAGGGTTTAGTAATTCCTCACTGCTATATTGCCCTTGCTTAAGCCCCACTAGGCATCCTATACCTTTCTCTCCATTTATTTTAGTTCACTTGTTGTTCCTTTGTCCCTATGTTGGTTCTCCCCACCCTCTTTCCTATCTTTCACTTTCCTGAAATTTTTATTTCTTCGAGTAAATGTATTTTAAAATTTTTGCTTTCTATTAGGAAGTTCTTATCCAATTTCACTTGATTAAAAAAATTCAAAAAAATGTTCAGAACAGCCTCAAGAAAAACTACTTGTTTAAAAACTCAATTTTTGTTTTATCCTGCAGTTTAGTTGATGACAGTAACACTTGGACTCACTATATTTATTTTCATTTCCATCATCCATCATGATGTCTCTATTGTCAAACTCTATGACCTTTACTGTGTAGATGACTTCTCTAACTCTGGACGTACACACAATGGGAACATACTAAGATATTCTTTATGGGAAATCTTAGCAGAAGCCAGATCATATCTCCCTGACTCATATTATGGCATGTAAAAATCCCTGAATTTGGTGACAAGTTACTGCAGGCAAGAGGATGGAAGACACATTTCCTTACATTCGGATCACATACTTCCCTCCACAGGCACATCTGTGAGTGAATCACTGAAGGACAATCCTGAGAAGAGAGTACATTGATGTGAAGGGGCAAATGTTGAGCAGAAAACAGACATCCATTTGGCTATTTTACCTTGCCATCATTAGACCTTCAAAAATATCTCAGTCTTAAAAAAATTCTCAGTATACACTATAAAATCACACCATGCCAAATAGATAGCATTGCCTGGCCTGCTCCCCAAAGTCTCAGTTAACATGTTCTATGTCTCCAAGACTGGTTTAAGTCACACTCCTAGCAGTCACACTCATATTTAGTTCCCTTTGGTCCAGGGAACTAATGCTAAACAGTTAAGTAAAGAAATTCTCACACATCCAATACATATTTTTTCCCTAAACTTCTAACTCTACGTGGTTGCTGGCCCCTAGCACATATTACATCTTGCATGGCAGGCAGAGGAATGACTATTGCTTTAGAGTTAAAATATAGTTCCTTGGTCAACTGGTCTGGCTGCTCTAGTA